>PVJI01019473.1:0-30956 GCA_004026765.1 Micronycteris hirsuta | reverse complement strand
AACAAAAACAACCCAAATGTTTGTCAACTGATGATGAATAGGTAAATAAAATTCATTATATTCACACAGTGGAATACTATTCATCAATAGCAAGAAATGAATTACTAATACATGCCACAACATGAAAGTACCTTAAAAACATTCTGTTATGGGAAGGATGGCAGTCACAAATGACGCATGTAATAGAAGTCAATAAATATTTGTTTAATTCACAATGATTTTTAGGACATTTTTGTTTACTAAAACAATATTCCTTTGCTCTGTGGTATAAATGTTATACCTGACTTTGTGTTTATTTCTTTGTTTATGGTAACTTTTCTTTGATTT
This sequence comes from Micronycteris hirsuta, assembly GCA_004026765.1. Lineage (NCBI taxonomy): Eukaryota > Metazoa > Chordata > Mammalia > Chiroptera > Phyllostomidae > Micronycteris > Micronycteris hirsuta. The sequence continues at coordinate 30,629 of PVJI01019473.1, read as the reverse complement.
TCAGAAATTCTTGGAATTCTTGTAGTTAAAATTATCAATTCATTATAGCTTCTTGACATTGTCTCAATTAATATTTAAAGTAGAGCCTGGTAAAGTTTGCCAATACAAGTAGTTAATATAAAATTGTTTCTCTATATCAGTCACAATATCTGGAAATTATTATATATCATCTGCTATAATAACAAAAGAAATGCAAAATCTTAGAATTAACTTGCAAAAAGTGTTCAGGTTCTCTATAAAAAACTTATCCTATTAACCTCAATTAAAAATAGAAAAATAAAAGATGTTCTGACTACATTAAAATATAATACATGCATTTAGCTATGATGTCTTAATCTGGCCAAAATGCCATTTTTTTTCATTAATTCACACATTGAATGCTATAGCAAAAATATTGCATTTTACTTTAGAAATTAATCAACATGTTCCTTAAACTGAAAAAAGATAATATTTCATAAAGAACTAAGTTATCTTTTAAAATAAAAAATAATGGGATGGGAGTTCATATACCATCTGGTATGACAACTACAAAACTCATATGGTGCCACTGTCAAAATAAGTAACTAACAGAAAGTTTTGAGAAAAATCCATGTACATATGGGATCTTGATATATGAAATATTTGTCCATAACTTAATAGGGATACATGGGTTTCTGTAGTAGTTGATACCAGGGAAACAATTTGACTTACAATTAAAAAGCAAAATTAAGATGTAACCGAAAGAAATGTTGGAAAATATCTCTGGTTTCAGAATAGAGAACTTTTAAAACTAACAAGATATAACATAAAGTAAAACAATGATAGTACTGGAATAATATTAAATTTAACAATTTCTTTTGATGAAAGAGACTAATAACAGTAATAACGATGTTAACAGTTGATAATGCATGAACATTTTTCTATTGAAGTATACTTTCTATGATTGTAGCTTAAAGTACATAATATAAGTGAAGTATTCTACACAGGTTTGAGTCCTATTACCGCATATTTGCCTTAAATGTTCAAAAATATTTCTGAAGAATTTGGATAGCTTCAAACAGGCCGGGGGAGATTTCCCCAGCCATCTTTTCACTCGGGGCAGGATAGTTCTTGGTAGGTATGGGAATTGCAATTTCTCAGCACTAGACTGTGAAATTTCTGTGGTCCAACCCATTTATAAAGTTTTCAATGTATGCTCAAATCACTAATTCCTGCTTACTACTAGAAATTTCAAAACAAAATAAAATCCTTTCATTCACACATTTATCAAACATTTGAGTATTTTCTAACTGCAAAATGTAGAAATGAGATTTAATTCCTGTCCCTTTGTAATGTACCATCCATTGATAAATTAATATTTTCCATAGAACACATTTCATGGTTATTTCATTTTATTTAGCAAGCAAACATCAAATTACTAAAACAACTATTATTTTCACTTCCTAAACATACAAGTAGTTTGTGTTATAGCAATGAGTTTTATGACTTAGTTTTTGGAATCTTTAAATTAAATGTTTCTTTTATGGGCTATTTTAGTACTTTTGTGTTTTCCATGTAATGCTAAATATAACCCAAACACTATATTTCATTTATAAGTAGGAGATCTGTTTCAAAGTGTAAAATATAAAATCTGATGATAAATTCCGGTATAGTTTCAAAACCTATTTCTGTAGAGTTGGGAGGCTTGTATAAATACAGCTTTATGTGAATTTGTCACTGAAATATAACATACATATATTTTGAATGGAGTTTTCTCAGATTATTTCTGAACTAGCAATTCTAATGATTGTGAATCTCCAGACTATTATAATTTCTGCCATGATGTTAGTGACATTCTTTAAGAAGCTGAATTTCTTATTTTGTTTATATTTTAAATTTTGGATATGCCATACAAATTTTTGTGCCTTCCTGGTAAAAGTTATGGGTCATATTTTACTTTGAGGGAAAAAAAGGAAACTGGACTTGGGTGTATGATGCATGTACTTTTGGTTTTGGATGGTCTTCATACTACTAAGAGACACTTTTTTTAGTATCTGGATCCATTTTTCCTATTCATTTTCATGTACTGATGTATGATTTTCCTCTTTATTTTGCCATGGAAAACTTAAATAACCCTGCTTCCTTAAGTTTTATAGTAAAACAATATACAGGTCTTTACTTAATCCATTTAAACAATTCTAAAGTAGATATTGTAATATCCATATACATGCCGAAAGTTAATTATAATAAACCATCAAAATAAACAGTTTTGTGAAATTAATTTTCAACTCACACTATAATATGAGTTGAAATTTAGCTAATGTATTAAAAGTTGTATCTCATGTATCTCTTTTTATTATTTTGGGTATAACCCAATACATGTATTATGCACATAGAGTGAAGGTTTGACTATATTATAGCTTCAGGCTTTATGAGTTTTTATACTTCAAATTTATATATCAAACAAAATTTTTATGCATGTTATATGATTTTGTGTACCTGGGCCAGATTTTTACTTTACTTGATATTATCTAAATAGCTTTTTATAGGCCTAACCTTTTTGCATTACTTTTCAAATTATCTTCTTTGACTTGAAATGTCATGAAGCTGTTTATTCAGAACCTTTAAGATGACCTTTCTCAGAGCATAGCTCAATTTTGAAATAAATTTGATAATTATATAGTCAAACAATATTTTTTAAAAATGTTATTTATTTATTTTTAGACAGAAGGGAAGGGAGGGAGAAAGGAAGGGAGAGAAACAGCAATGTATGGTTGCCCCTGACATGGCCCCCACTGAGGACCTGGTCTGCAACCCAGGCATGTGCCCTGACTGGGAATCAAACTGGCGACCCTTTGGTTCATAGCCCGTGCTCAATCCACTGAGCTACAACAGCCAGGGCTAGTCAGACAATATTAATGGGGCATCTGCCACATATTAGGCATAAGGATTATAATATTAAAATTTAAGGTATTAAATAGAGGAATATGTTTTATTTCTTCTATCCCTAGAATATTTTCCATTAAAAATATAAATGATAAAATAAAAGATTAAATTGCAATATTTAAATATGAGACTATATTTTCAACTTAAGAGTTTTACCTAATACATTTCTGTTTTAGTCTTTCAATTTTATCAGTCACTTTTTTCAAATTTAAGTATAATTCAAATTGATTTATTTAATAATGAAGGTAATAATGCATTCATTAAGTCTTTTAGTCTAATTTATTTTCTCAAACCAAATATTCTATGAATTTATAAAGATATTTTAAAAATTTTAATAATATACAGGGTGGTACAAAAGTAGGTTTATCATTGTTCATCTAGAAAATAATATAATAATCGATAAACAATAATATAAAAATTATGTTTCATGCATTTGCAACTGTAAACCTAATTTTATCCCACACTGTATGCAGATCACTATAATTTTCTTGACTATTTTTACAAAATTGATGTACTTGTCACTGAATTGCTTTCAGTTTAATAGCAATTTATCTTAGCCCTGGGTATCCATGTACACGTATACAGCATCTGGCAGAAGTAAGGCCTGCTGAATGTGGTTGGTAGGGTAATAATATGGGTGTAATAATTTATAGTTTTAATTTGAATATTTCACCTAAAATGTCATATGTTGTGCTTGAGTGTGGTATTGTCATGTTACAGAATTGCATGCTTATGATTTTGTAATAAAAAATTTTGTAAAAAAAAAAAACAGAGACATTATTTGTGCTGGACTCTATCAGCAGTTACATGAATATTATTAGTTATGATAAAAAATGCTTGGCATACTGGTACATAATAGCGTAAAAACTGGTGAGTGCTTTAGTAAACTGGAGAAATTAATTGTAGATTAATGGCTTTCAAAGTGATATTTTTTCATCTTGGGGACACTTTGGAAATTTCTAGTGTTGTTCTAATCAGTAGAACTGACTCATATAGCTGGCACTTCACAGGTGAGTGGTAGGTGATGTATGTCATAAATCCTTCAATGTACAGACTGGTTCAGTGATCAGAAAAAAGTGTTACAAGGTTTAAATGATTCAAAAGGTCCCACATACATTAATACAATATAAATATAAAACCTCCTTATAAATATCCGAGCCAAGAACTTCAATTAATGTAGTGACACAAAATATTCTTTCAAAAATTTGATAATCATTAGATTAACTTGAAATGAAACTTTCTTGTTAATCAAGGAAATGTTTTATTCAGAAATGTATTAGACTTTGTTAACTGTATTAGAAAAATCATATCATCCTACTTGAATTTCTAATAACTAACTGTTACCATCAGCCTCTATTATACCCATGGTAATTCCGTGAATGAGTGCAAAGGGCTAAACTCATGCATGTGTCTTCTAGTTCAGTCATTTCTACAAAGGATGTACCTTTGTACGGATGCATTCAATAACAAATTAGTGTCTTTTTATATCTTTTTATATTACAGGTAGGTCATTATCTTAACTTTTCAAAATATGTGGTGTGTAGACAGGCTATGCCTATAAATTCTATTGTAGGAAGTAAATAGAGTGCCACAAAAACAAAAATAGTATAGACAGAAGATATTGATCTAATTTGTTTTTTTAAGAGATACTAAGGAACCACAGACTGAAGGTTTTGAGGGTGTGGGGTTATAAGCAACCTGCTCGTCCATTCTGGGCCTACTACCCAGGTGATGATACTGACTTATATTTCCAATCTATTAGTAGACTTATGGATTTATATGTATAATAAATTTCTCAAATTTGTTATGGCTAAATGCAGATTCCTAGTTCTTCTGAAAATTTTCTCCTACCAAATCTTTCTCATTGTAAAAGGTCCTAGAGTCCCTAACTTCTGAGACCTAAAAGGAAGTAGTCATTCTAAATTAATTTCCTCTCCAACCTCTTACACTTACTCTATTAGTAAATATGGCAAATTGTCTTTTCAAAATATATTCTGAAATGGACACTCCTCACCATCCGCAAGGTTCCTACTCTTTTACTATGATCATATATTTCCGTATTACTGCATTATTTCCTGGTTTATTTAGCTCTCATTAAATTAGAGATTAATTTAGGAAGAATTACATGATAGGCCTTTTTGATTCTCATACAGGATACCTTGTCCATTTAGGAAAGCTTTCATTTTCTTTCTATATTTATAGAATAACAACTAGCACTATGACTAAATTGGTATGGTTGAAGAACATAGCTATATAATTATCTTAGTAATGTATGTTGGACACTATGTAATTTACCATTCCAACAAAATACTCTTAAAGTACATGAACACTATTAATAATTATTTTACAAAACATGCTTAAACGGAGTATGACATAGGCAGAATTACGTGCCATGTAACAGTTGTTTAGACTTTACCTAGGTTTTTATTGTTGTTGTTTTTTTGATGGGGGTGGGCAGAGCAAATGAGAGGTCGTTGAAAGGAAGGAACTGTATTCTATAATTTTATTTCAAGTAAACGTATACACATTTTGTTTGGCTGGTCACCATTACCTGCTTAGTAATGAATAAATGTAATCTTCTGTGAAATAGATGCAGTACTAATAATTTTCAGATGAGAAAACTAGGATACAGAGAAACTTATTTATGAAATAAGTTAGAGAAGAATTAGAACCAAGTTTTCCTCTCCAAGGCCAGTGCTTTGAATATACCAAAGTATTAACTGCATTGCCTGCCATTAATGATTTCAGTGACCTTTGGCAAATTTCATTAAATGGCCAAGTTTTTCACAAATACAAGAAGAAAGGTTTGAACTAAAAGACCTTTAGCATTCTAGCTGGCTCCAAACACCTACCATCATATAAATTTATGAGTGTAAAGACTTAGGTTCGGTAGGTTAATTTTCATTAATAATAACAAGCAAAGTGATTTGACATTGCTCTTCTCAACTCATTGACATGCTTACATAATTATCATAAGTGCCCTTTGAATAGTTGGCAAAGGATACTTAAAAATTATTTAGACCAAAGATTATCACCATGTTTTAGGTTATTTGTCTTACCTTATGCTTTGTTTTTCATATGTTTTATCGGCACATATGTGCCATGTAGAAAGGAATACATGTATAACTATAACGTACAATCAAACTAAAGTGAGTCATAATCCACATTACCTAGAGGTGGTGCTTAGAATATAGAGATGACCCAAGAATGTTTGTTCGAAGTATTTAATAAATAACTGAGGTGCTGAGAAGATGTGTGTGCACAAATTGAATGAAACACCGGTTAAAAGTCAATGCCTCTCTAACTCTGGGAAAACATTCCTCTTTTGTTGATAGCTAGTCTGGCCATCACCTTTAAATCTGCAACTATTTTAAATCCACTCACATGGAATAGTCTATCTTATAAGAGAAAAATACATAAAATATTAGAAAATATTGGCTAAATTAAAACTGCTATAGGAATTAATTTTGTGTTTATTAAAACAAGTCTCACTAGGATCTAAAATTAATTGAAATCAATGCTTAAAAATTAAAAATAAATGAATCTATGGACTGTGCTCATGTATTCAAGGATAGATATACTTCAAAATTCTAAGTAATATAGCTTTCTTAAATAGTATCCAAAAATATTTGGTTTTGCCCTACATTTATCTTAGATGAATAACTACACTGAGTGAAAAATTGAGTTTGAACGTTGTGTATAATGATATACACAAAGAATATATTATAATATTTCTCCTGCCTTATCATTCCATAATGTCAGATTAAGGTTAATTTCTTCTTAAGAATTACCAGAGTATTTGTATTTAATTCAACTGCCACTATGAATACATTCTAATATTTATCACCTTCCTCTTTCCCTCCCCCCACAAATTCTGAGTGTCTTTTAGCACCTCATTTATTTATTTCATTGTTATTCATTGAACACATTCTCTTGGGTCCTCTCTATGTGAGGCAGTAGCATTTACTTGCATATATGATAGGTGATAGGGATTCAATGTGAATAAGACAACCATCATTACTGCCTTCCAAGTACTTTATAGGCCACTGAAGTCTGAGATACTCAAGCATTTGGAATAATATGTATTAGCATTATGTTAGGGCAAGAAAAAGGCACAGGGAGCATCTTTTGAAGTAAAGCCAGAACCAGAAGTGTATTTTTTTAAAAATCTCAAGAGCAGTTCATTTAGGTCAATATTAATCACATAGAAAATGGAAATATCGCCCTGGTGGGTATGGCTCAGTGGTCTGAGCTCCGGCCTCTGAACCAAAGAGTCATAGGTTAAATTCCCAGTCAGGGCACATGCCTGGGTTGCAGGCCAGGTCCCCAGTTAGGGGACGTGTGAGAGGCAACCACACATCCATGTTTCTCTCCCTCTCTTTCTCCCTTCCTTCCCGTCTCTAAAAATAAATAAAATCTTTGAAAAAAGAAAATGTAAATACATATTCATGGAATGAACATAGAAGTGAATGAATAAATACTATCAATAGAACCTATTATTAATTAAAAAATTTTTTCTTAGGCATGAGACTAGGTATTTCAAACTTGTTTTCTGCAGGTCTGTATCTATGGATAGTGATGTTTTTGGCTAGGAATTCCTGGGGCTGTCCTGTGGGCCCCTGCTGCTAGTTGGGAGCCCACATTTCCCCCCTGGAGCCCATGTGGCAGTGAGACTGGCCCTGTGGCTCTTACTCTGATTATGAAATGAACCTCAGGACAACCACCAGGGGACTTTGAAAAACAAGTTTTATCACTTCAAATCCTGGAGAATACATGGCATGCTGGGCCACTTGGCAAGATCAATCCCATCTTGGGTAAAGAGACAGAGAGCAGACCTGGGATTTACCTTTGTTGGGGTTGAGGTGGGGGCGGGTTGCCTGAGTTTCCCTGGCTTCACTCTTCTTGTGAATGTAAAAGGTAAGAGGAGGAATTTAACAGCCTGAAGGGAAAATCACGGTGACATAAAGGTCAATCATCTAGGTTAACCAGGGCTTTCTAAAAAGGGAAACTTCATGGGCTGTGCAGCCTGGTTCTTTATCTGGTGATGCAGCTGGCAATGTGTTTATTAAACATAAAGTTCAGTAAAGCAGATACCTTGGCAATCTAGAGCTTGATATCAAGCACTTTCATTCAAAAAAAAAGGCTAGTTGTCAAACACTCACTGTAAAACTTTACTGCACATTTTTACAATAATCCTGAAATACATACACATCCTGTCATTTAGCCTCAGCAGGTTTAATAATACAATACTATTCTAGGTTACATACCAATTAAGTGGCAGGACCAGTGCTTGAATCTAGGTCTGTCTGTAGCAAAACTTCTTTTCAGTCATTATTCTGCACAATAAGACAATTAAACTTTGCTAAATACGGACACTTTCTACAAAAACGTTTTTTAAAAACTCCCACGGCCATCTTTATTATATTTCTTATCCTGTGTATTTGATTAAGTATGTGATAAATATTTTAAATATGTTAACTTTAAGACTAATTGGGTTTTCGTGTTTGCATGTTTCAAATGCAGCTGTTCTCTTGGTTACACCGACAGATTCTGTGTCCTCAATGCTGGAGATTGCTTCGGAAACCAGAGTACATCACCACATGGACACAGCCTCTGCGGGGTCCATTTGCACAGCTGTAACTGTAGCTGTCTGCAAATACGTAAAGGAAAAATCTGTGAAAGAGAAACTAAAGATCGCAAATCTATGCCCTGCAAAACTGGAGTGACTGGTATCATTTTAAGTGGCTATATCTTCGGCACCTGTGTCCCTGGACTTAGAGGCAAGTATTTCTTGAGAAATCAAATTCTCTAGTGGAAATTATAATATATTTAACATCTCATATGTATCTAATGATTGGCATTACAGTCTGCTTTCTCATTTGGCAAAGTAAAAATGTCTTCGCTTGGAGTAATAGAATTGCTTCTTTGGACAATTACATTGCTGACTGGAGAGCCTTGGCTCGTGAAGATGAGGCTAATAAGGCCAGGCTCTACCATTAGGAATATGATGTATATGTCAAAGGTCTGACGAGAACACAGGCTGCCATAACCTCCCGATCATTTTGCCTAAACAGCTTTAGTGCTGCCCTTCGACCTCCTCTTTGGCTGCCGAAGCACATTGAGAGCCAATTTTTTTTCAGTTTGAAAATAAAACTTGGTTTCCGTATTTTCTAGGTCAGTTTTATATCCCAGCATTAATGAGATTTAAAAAATCATAAACATACTATATCTTCTCTAAAGTCATAAGTGAGATTCATAGTGTCTATGTAGTAATAAAGCAGCTTTTGATATAAATATATAAGAAATTAACCATTCAAATTTATGTTACTTGCAATTTTATGCTTGGTCTTCCATTGAAGTGATGGTTCATAATAATTTCAAAACTTGTTTATTATAATTGCCTATAAAACGCAACACAGAGGCCATGCAGGAGGAAATTATTTTTGTCACTGTTAAATCACACTTAACTTCCAGTAAAATAATTTTTTACAAGTTTGATATTTCATTTTATTGAACTGATCCAATTCAAAAAGTTATTTGGATTTTCATCTTAAAATGAAACTTATTTTTTCTATTTGATATTTAAAGTAATATGCTGAAGGTTTTGGAGGCAATTTAAAAAGATAAGTTCGAAAAATGGAAATGGCGATATCATTGGAATAAACATATGGCCATCCAGATTAGCTTTTTAAAGATGAAAATATATTTAAGTGCATGAATTTTGGTAAGCTTGCTAAAAAGTTAGTACCACTATGTGATATTTTCCATTTCCAATGTGGTTTTGATAAGAATAAAATAGTATAAAATGTGCTAGAATTGTTGAAATATAGGTATCTGCCTTAGAAAAAACATATACCTACACATGCACACACACCTGTTCTTTTTTTTTTTAAGATTTTATTTATTTATTTTTTAGACAGAGGGGAAGGGAGGGAGACAGAGAAGGAGAGAAACAGCAATGTATGGATTCTCCTCACATGGCCCTCACTGGGAACCTGGCCTGCAACCCAGGCATGTGCCCTGACTGGGAATTGACCCAGGACCCTTTGGTTCCCAGCCCATGCTCAATCCACTGAGCTACACCAGCCAGGGCAGTGTTTATAACATACTACCTCCTTCCTAATTCTGTGAAAATATAACATTAAGTATCAGTTATACACAAATAGACTAAATTAAACTTAACTCTTCTTAATAACATTCGCAAGAGAAAAAACCATTTGATGTTTTCATGGACTATATGTACATATTCTTAAATATATGTATGCACATATAATCAGTGAGCAATCTATCATTTTTAAATCAAGACTTTTGGTTATACATTGTATGATCATTAAACATGTGTTATATATACACTTTTCATATGGTTAAACCACACACATACACAGTACTTACCTTTGGCTTATAACAGAAAATCGGTACAACTCACTTCCCAATTTAAGATATACCATCCTCAACAGGTGTAAAGGACCCATGGACAAGGACAACGGACAGGAGGATTGAATGAGGGAGGGGGCTGGGCAGGGGGGGATGGGAACAACTGTAATAGAATAACAATAAAAAATAGAAAAAAAGATATACCAGCCTATATTATTAGGAAGGCTGGTATTTTCTATGAGGTCTCTTTCCCTGGAATGGGAAAGAACTCTATGTGGTTCCAGATTTCAACGTATTCAGTCCTACTTCTAAACTCTTCACACAGTAAAATGTAAAATAACTCATCAATTTAAATTTTCCCAAAGATGCAGAGTTAATACACTTAAAGCAGAATATTTTGGGCTCAGTTTAACACCAGTGCTCCTCTTCGTATTTTCTCCAGACCCCTTTCTCTCCTGCTCCTTGGTTTCTTCCTCTCCATTAGTTTTCTTTATCTTTTTCTGGATTATTCCACTTGATTCAGTCTCCCCTCTTCCACCTGGTTTCTCTTCCTTTCATTGGTTTTACTGCTTTGCCGCTTGTTCCCTTTCCACCTGATTTTAACCCGTCTCTTTTTTCCCCTCAGCCTGGTTTCTCCTACACCTATGAACTTACATGTTTACTATAAAGATTTGTAAGGTGTTTCCATGACTTTCAGAGGAATAATCATCTCATTGTTGATCACCATCATGTTTTGGGGATTTTACTTTACAATCAAATTGTGGTCTGTAGGTATCTTGGTCAGAGCATCACAACCTTAGTGCTCATGAGGATCACCTGGAGGTCTTAATGACACAGATTGTGGTCCTTTCCCCAGTGTTTCTCATTCAGTAGTTCTGGGGCTCAGTAGGGTGGGTGATGCTGGTGATGCTGGTTCAGGAAAAATATTTTGAGAACTATTCTTCTAACCCATTAAATTATATTAGTGAAGAGAGCTTAGTGTGGAAACAAAAATGTAAATTTCAACTTCAGGTGTGAACTACCATTCAGCAGATCATGAGGAGCTCATCTGGTCTACCTTCTCATAGAGAGAACACTAACCGCTGCAGTAAGAAGGTGTGCCTTCCTACGGTAAGGACATAAACGTGGGTGGGTTCCTGTATGATTTAAATTTGATTCCAGTGCTATTGTATGAAATTCTCCAAAGATTTAATAATCTAGGAATAATTCCAATGAATGTTTTCAAACCACAGCCTTTCTGCAATTGCCATATAATTCATGTTTATGGTATTTTACTGACGGATGCAAATTTGATTTTTAAGTTAATTTTCTTCACTTGTCATTTTGACACTTTTAACACTGCCATTTCTAAAAGCCTTTACCATAAAAATAAGAGCTCTATGCTCCTAGGATAAACATACAATGATCTTTGTCTTCATTTCAAACATTTTGGGTGTCACCTTAAGAAACACCCCACCTATATAGAATATTTATAAGAGTTTATTTGAACCAATCTGACAACATATGCTTGCTGGGGAAGCTGGATCTCAAATGCTCCAGAGAATACAAGTTTTGCAGTTTATTTTATTTATTTGAAATTAAGGAAGGTATGTAAACAACATTACACGAAGGTGGGAGAAAGCAAGGCGGGAAGTGGATTATGAGATAGTTAAGGTTCTTTGCTCTCCAGTGAGGTCATGTCTTAGAGGGAGGCCCTGAAAAGAGCAGTCCAGTGTGTTAACCCAGATGTACAGACACAATGCACAGGATTTGCTTCAGCAAAAAGAAGCCTTTAGTAAAGAAATTGTATGCCTGGGGCATGACTATCCCCCATGACCTGCCCAGTGAGGAGTTTATGATCAGATCACTCTGTGAGGTGACTTTGCCTAGAATCGTTTTTGTTTGTTTGTTTGTTTTTGTTTTCATCCACAAGTGTTTCTCCTGCTTCTTGACTTGAGTAACCACATTCTCTTCCTGTGACCATTTTCTTGATAATAGGAAGAGGCTAGGGAGCTTCTCTTTGACCAGTGGGAGGATCCAAGTTTTTCTATACAATCACACCCAGCTTTTCCCTATATGGAATAGGCTTAATATACTGCCTTCTTTTCAAATGATTCCCATAATGAATACTCATATCTTTAAGCAAACTCCTTCTCTGACATGGTCCCATATATTACAATTTTGACCCACACAGTTCTGCGGTTCTTTACTCTCGCATGTATCAGCTAGACATTATTCTTTTCTTTTTAAGACTTAAGTTACCCTGGCAATAAGAACATTTTCAAGTTCATACATTTCAATTTTTTTCACAGACCTATTTTTCCTTCCTTTCATCTGTTAACTCCTACTCCTATAGAAATTCAATAGTATGTTTTAACCAAATGTGTACTTTAGCTAGAACTATGTTACCTCTATACACTCACAAAGAGTGATGCCTAATTACTAGTGTTCTAATATGTTGCCTTGTTTCTCAGAGGATATTCCCAACATGAGGTACATAAGACCCTGTGAGTCTGTTCTATACGATGGAGCTCACTGGGGTGTGCAGGATGCCCTCTTCATTCCTAATTGTTTTTCTATTAAACCTAGAACCTAGAAACCAAAGATAATTTTTGTCTCTCTTTAATTATTTTTATAATTATAAACCTAGTTAATTTATTGTTTTTTTTATTTTGTTATTTAATAACAAAATATGTATAGCTTGAAACATCCTCAATTCCCAGAGGTGAGCCCAGACATGTTTTTTTTTTTCTCTTTGTACATAGATTTATAACCTACTTTTTTTTAAGATTTTATTTATTTATTTATTTATTTATTTATTTATTTATTTATTTATTTTTTAGAGAGAGGGTAAGGGAGGGAGACAGAGAGGGAGAGAAACAGCAATGTATGGTTGCCTCTCACATGGCCCTCACTGGGGACCTGGCCTGCAACCCAGGCATGTGCCCTGACTGGGAATTGACCCAGGAAACTTTGGTTTCCAACCCGCGCTCAGTCCACTGAGCTACACCAGCCAGGGCCTATAACCTACTTTTTAAAACTTATGCGTGAATTGTGAACATCACTGGAATTCTGTAAGATAAATATATATCCTTACTTTTAATGGCTGCTAAGTATTTACTTAACTGGTGGACTGAACTTGAAATAGAATTGATAGGTAAAAGGAAATACATGTGGATTATTGTTTGTTTATTTGTTTGAGTCTTGTACAGCCAAACCTTTGCTCTTTCTTATACATTCTCCAGCAGTACGTGTCAGTACTGTTCTGTCAAACATTCATCATATCAAGAATTTGTTTTATTTTTTTATTATGATGTGAAAGATTTTATCTTATTTTGATTTTCATTTCTTAGATTAATTAAAAAAGGTTGAGTATTCACACTGTGAAATTCTTCTACTTGCAATAATTTTATAGGATCTTTATTCATCATTTTTTTATATATTAGAAAGTACATCTTAGTTATTTATAATGTAAAGATAGTGTCATGTGTTATCTGCAAATATTTACTTAATTGGTTTTATGGTGCTATTTAATACCATCTGGTCAAATTTTTAGAATAAAGTACAGTACTAACGGTGATAGTGGAAATCCTTTTCTTATCCTTGAAATTTGTGAAACTTTAGGTTTTGTTACCATTCAACATGATTTTGGCTTCATATTAACTAGGTAATAAACAATATGAAATCTTTCCATTTCTATCTTCAAACATTTAAAATAGGAATAGAGGGGGAAGTAATGATATGGCATAATAGTCACTTAGTACAGTGATATTTACCTTTATTTACTTTAATAATTTTAAAAGACTTGTTTTCAATCTTAGAGTTTTAGGCTTATTTTATACAAAGACATGGAAAACACTCCTTTTTAATCTGTAGTCTGAAATATTTAAAATGTTTGCAAAAATTGCAAACATTCCTTAGGGTTTGCTAATAATTCACAAACATTTCTGTTTATTACTCTTAGGAAGAATGCATCTTCTATGATCTTCTCAACACCTTTTAGGGTACTATTAACTAAGTTTCCTAATTTGTATTACTTGAGATAAGTATTTATTAATATTATTTTGGCATTTAAAACTTTAATTGCTATAGAGTAATAATTTTATCTGAGTTAGTGTCCCGTCCTTTGTTTAATTTTTGATTGTTAACTCTTAGCTAATTTGCTGTTTCCTTTGTTATTTAGTAATGAAAACTTTGGAGATATATATAAAATTATTCTGTGTATTTTCTGACTGTATTATAGAAATTTGATATGCATTTTTATTATTTGTACTGTTTTCTAAATAGACTGCTATTTCAGGCATGATTTCCAATTTTGTCTATAAGTCAACTTGGCATTTCAAGATAAGATTTCTAAGTTATTTGGCAATTTTGTTTATTCTTGAGTTATTTATTTCTGGTGTCACTGTATCATTAACACAGAATATGATAATCAAAATTGCTTTTTGCTATAGTTTTACTTTTCATTTTGAAAGCATACAGGGAAGTGAAATTATTTTTTACAATTTTTTAACTGTAGAGGGTTACTGGTCACTATCAGGGGCACTGAAGGGAAAGATGCTAAAAAACCCCTACAATCAAGCTGACCGAGTGTTATAATGTGTTAGCAGTGTGTGCATTGAAGGGAAGAATAAGGAATGTTGAATTAATTAGCTCATCTGCTATTAGTGACTTATCATATGATAAGTCTTTTAAACAATAGTGCTTGGTCATTTGAAAATAATATACATTGTCAGTGAATATTCTTTAAAACGTTTTCAATGGTTTACATATCAGGTTGGGGATAAGAATAATCTCAAGAGGTTTTTTGGAATGAGAGATTTTTATTTTTTAATATGATTTATTGATTATGCTATTACAGTTGTCCCATTTTCTTTCTCCCCTTTATTCCCCTTCTCCCTGTTCTGCCCCTCCCATCATCATTCCCCCACCTTAGTTCATGTCCATGAGTCATACATATAAGTTCTTTGGTTTCCACATTTCCCATACTATTCTTAACCTCCTCCTGTCTATTTTGTATCTATCATTTATGCTTCTTATTCCCTGTACTTTTTCCTCCAGTCTGCCCCTCCCTCTCGCCACTGATAACCCTCCCTGTGATCTCTATTTCTGTGAATCTGTTCCTGTTCTAGTTGTTTGCTTAGTTCATTTTTTTGTTTTTGTTTTTTTTAAGTTCAGTTGGTTGTTGGTAGTTGTGAGTTCGTTGTCATTTTACTGTTCATATTTTTTTTAAAGATTTTATTTATTTATTTTCAGAGAGAGGAGAAGAGAGGGAGACAGGGAGGGAGAAAGAACAACGCATGGCTGTCTCTCACACGGCCCTCACTGGGGACCTGGCCTGCAACCCAGGCATGTGCCCCGACTGGGAATCGAACCGGGACCCTCTGGCTCCCAGCCCGCGCCCAACCCACTGAGCCACACCAGCTGGGCTACTGTTCATATTTTTGATCTTTTTCTTAGATAAGTCCCTTTAAAATTTCATCTAATAAGAGTTTGGTTGTGATGAACTCTTTTAACTTGACCATATCTGTGAAGCACTTTATCTGCCGTTTCATTCTAAATGATAGCTTCACTGGATAGGGTAATCTTGGATGTAGGTCCTTGCCTTTCATGACTTCAAATGTTTCTTTCCTGCTCCTTCTTGCCTGCAAGGTTTCTTTTGAGAAATCAGCTGATAGTCTTATTGGAACTCCTTTTTAGGTAACTGTCTTCTTTCCTCTTGCTGCTTTTAAGATTCTCTCCTTATCTTTAATCACAGTAATGTAATTATGATATAGCTTTGTGTGTGCTTCCTTGGGTCAATTATTCTTGGGACTCTCAGGGTTTCCTGGACTTCCTGGAAGTCTATTTCCTTTGCCAGATTAGGGAAGTTCTCCTTCATTATGTTTTCAATTAAGTTTTCAATTTCTTGCTCTTCCGTTTCTCCTTCTGGCATCCCTATGATTTGGATATTGGGTTGTTTAAAGTTATCCCAGAGGTTTCTAGGCCTCTCCTCATTTTTTTTAAGATTTTATTTATTTTTTTTTAGAGGAGAAGGGAGGGAGAAAGAGAGGGAGAGAAACAGCAATGTATGGTTGCCTCTCACATGGCCCCCACTGGGGACCTAGCCTGCAACCCAGGCATGCGCCCTGACCGGGAATCAAACCAGGACCCTTTGGTTCCCAGCCCGCACCCAATCCTCTGAACTACACCAGCCAGGGCTCATTTTTTTGAATTCTTGTTTCATTCTGTTCTGGTTGAATATTTATTTCTTTCTTCTACTCCAAATCGTTGATTTGAGTTCCTGTTTCCTTCCTGTCACTGTTGGTTCCCTGTATGTTTTCCTTCATTTCACTTCTCATAGCCTTCATTATTTTCCTCTATTTTTTGACCATATTCAGCTATTCATATGAGCATCCTGATTACCAGTGATTGAACTGTGTATCTGATAGTTTGGCTATCTCTTCATTGCTTAGTTGTATTTTTTTTGGAGCTTCAATCTGTTCTTTCCTTTGAGACATATTTTTTTTGTCTCTGTGCACCTTTTACATAGTAAGGGGAAGAGCCTTAGGTATTCACCATGGTGGGATGACCCGAGTAGCTGAGTTGTGGTGCTGTATGTGGGGGAGAGGTCTGAGGGAGAACAATGCCGCTTGCTTGGCTCTCAGACACAGGATCCTAGAATATACACAAAACCACCCACCTGAGAATCAGCACAAGAAAGGTCCAATTTGGACACCCCATTCGTCTTCTTTGTGGCTTTGATGGATGGCAGAATGTTAGTCACTTCCCTAGTTATTTCATACTATAAACATACACATAAATAAACATGTACACATACACATACCACGTAAATACATGAAAGGCCCTCATGAAATTATTATTTTTTAAATAATTTTCAGCTAATTCTTCTAAAGCTTGGACATTTAAGTTTGAGTTATACTTTTTAGCATAACTCAAAATCTTCAGTTTGTCTCATAATCCATATTGCTATAAAATAAACACATTTTCCCATTTTATACCTATTTGTAAGATACTCTTTTATCAGGTATTACTTTTGCCTCTATTTTTTATTTGGAGATTTTAGATCATTTATATTTAACATAATTGTTTTGTATTTGAATTTAAATATATTTCTACTCTCTAGTTAGTTGTCATATTTTTCTTGTATTCTTTTATATTTCTCTTCTTTCTTATATTCTTTTGGATAGATTAATTGTTTTGTCATTTTATTTCCCCCCTCTATGAAGTTATTTAGGCATACTTTTACTGTGCCTTAAGTGTTTACCCTACATTTACAATATATTGTAATTAGTTTATATATCTTAATAGTAATTGGTTCTCGTACCACATTCCAGACAATGCACAGGTCTTAAACACTTTAACCACATTTAACCCCCTCTGATATGTGCATATTTTTGTACAGGTTGTTTCACATATATTTAAGACTACATAAGACATTATTGTTATCATTCAATACAGCCAATGTTTACTTAGACTTACCAACATTGTATTCTTTTATTGTTCCTATTTCCTTCCTACATTTCCAAGCTTACAAGTTTCTTTTATCACATATATGATAATCACCATTTAGTATATCCTTTAAGGTATTTCTGATGTGAAGAATTCTCCATTCTCTATTGAAATATAATTTTCTTCATCAGTACACTTAAAATATATTTTATAGTAAGAGATCAGTAAATGAGTTAAATGAAATGAAGGAACTGTAACTACAAGTTAAATGTCTTGACAGCCATCTATTTAAAGATGTCTTTGGTGATTTTATATATGTAATATATAATCTCTTTGGCTCCTATTTATCAGCTCCTATATTATTTTGTAATATGTATCATAGTACAGAGGATTTAGCAAATTGCTCAGACAACTGAGATACCAACTGTTTCACACAATTTATGCCACAACTTGAGCCATTCACTGTAGGTCTTTACTTAGAGAAGTCCCTCATATGTAAGTCTGAGGTTCCTGTATACTGATTATTTTCTGAAAAATGGAAAATGTAGATACGCTCAAAATACTTAATAAATCAACAAATTCAAATATTTTAAGATAATTATTCTGCAATAAAAATGTACTTTTATTTAATGATTATTACATAATTAGTCCTATAAATAATATACTGTTCTCTCTATTCATTGTCTGGTTGAAATTCTCCTGAAACCAGGGGAATAATGACAGGAATTATATTTCTGCTTGCATGATCCTTGGGCTTTGAGCTTTCTGAAGGTTGATCTCACCAAAATGGAAGACAGAAATAATAGAAACATATCTGAGAGGTTATATTAAAAACAAGCTATAGGAAAGAGGACAGTTAATTGTTACTCACTCTGGAAGATTTTTATCTGTCCTTTGTGGGTTTATTGAAACTTCTTCTAAAAAAGACAAACAAAAGTTAAACACGGAATATGTGACTTTTAAAATGGCAAAGTAGTTGCAGCATCACTGAACTAGTGTATGTTAAGATGACTTGGCGGCAGCCCTGCAGCTAAGGCACACGTTTTGTTCAGATTCTGATTTCATTCTAAATTGTGGTTTCACCTAAACTCATTAAAATGCAATAGCTATCTAAAACAATGTTTGCATAATTAAAAAATAATTTAGTAAATGTTGCATTTCAGGAAGAAACAGGTTATGTGAACGAATTTAATTAGTGATCTGGCAACACAAAATATTCAACATTGGTTTTAATTGTATGCACATCTTGGATTTTCTCCAAAAGAACTAGATTTCTAAAGGTCAAGCATTTATATTAAGGTGCTATAAAATAACCATCTTGTAATAAGGAAGATGAGCAGCGTTTCATCAGAAGTAGTATAAATTAACTTCCCAAGGGAAATGACCAAATAAATTCATCTTATATGAGATATTTGCATTGATATACTTATCATTTATGCTGAGCTCATTTGTACACCATGGAATAATCAAAAGCAAATGGCAATTAAAATATAAGCATAAATGTCAACCACTCTGGTCCAAAGTAGCTACAGGAGAAATGAGTTTTGGTCCTGTTTCAGCTACAGACAGTAATGTCTGTAAAGCACTTTACTTCTTTTCCAATTTTTTCACTGTATAGATTGGCATATTTCTCCTTTTTCTACTTGTCCTGCATTAATGTTATAAGAAATATCAAATGGATCTTGGGCTTGCTGAGAGAAATCTGGTATAATTAATAGAAAGTGGCAATATGGCTACAGCATAAGACTTCTTTAGTTCCAGGTTTCATTTCACTTTTTTAAAGTTTCCCATTAAATTAAAAGACCATAAATTAACCAACTACCACAAGACATTCAACCAACACTCTACCAAGCTACAAAATTCCATTAGCTATTTTTAATTACATCAAATATCAATAAATCCAAAACCACATAGAATTTAAAAATATATGCTTTAATTCCAATGTGAAGCTACACAGCCTAGATTGGTAACATGTTACTGAAAACTTATTTGGGTATTTTTTTCATTTTATTCAAAGCATTTTTCATTCTTTAAAAGAAAGAAATATTACTACTCATTACATAGAATTTATTTTTGTTTTAATGAAATTTAAGTATATGGATAATACAGTTTTACAAATATTAAACATATCACATGTCAAGTTTTCTACACATAGCAATCATTGTATTTTGAGGGTGTTTTTGTTACCTAACCTGAAGAACAAGCAGTTAAAACCAAGTGTGGAATAATTATATCAAAATGGAAATTATGTTAAAATTATATTAGTGATTCTACATGCAACTGCCCTCAGGGGCAATATCACATTTAACAGGGACAACTTTTAAATATATATATTTTTTATCCTCACCTGAGGACACACTTATTGATTTTTAAAGAGGGGGAAGGGAAGGAGAAAGAGAGGGAGAAAAACATCAATTGCTTCTTGAACGTGCCCAACTAGGAACCAAACTTTCAACCCAGGCATGTGACCTAGCTAGGAATCAAACCCACAACTGAGGGTTTTGGGTTATGAGACAGTACTCCAACCAACTGAGCCACACTGGTCAGGACAACTTTTATATATTTTGTTTTTAAAAAATATATATCTTATTGATTATGCTATTGCAGTTGTCCCAATTTTTCTCCCTTTGTCACCCTCTACCTGGTACCCCCATTCCCTCCAGCAATCGTCTCCCTTAGTTCACATCCATGGGTTGTGCATATAACTTCTTTGGCTTTTCCAATTCCTATACTATTAACATTGCCCTGTCTCTTCTGTACCTGCCAATTTGTATTTCTTAATTCCTGCACCTTTTCCCCGTTCTCCTACTTTCCTCTCCCAGCTAATGACCCTACAAATGATCTCCATATCTATGATTCTGTTCCTTTTCTATTTGTTTCCTTAGTTTGTTTTTAGAGTCAGTTGTTGATAGTTGTCATTTGTTGCCATTTCAATGTTCATAGTTTTGATCATCTTTTTCTTATATAGTTCCCTTTAACATTTCATATAATAATGACTTGGTGATGATGAACTCCTTTAATTTTACCTTGTCCAGAAAGCACTTTATCCGTCCTTTCATTTTAAATGTTAGCTTTGCTAGATAGAGTAATCTAGGTTGTAGATCCTTGCTTTTCATCATTTTGAATACTTCTTGCCAGTCCCTTCTAGCTTGAAAGTATCTTTTGAAAAATCAGCTGACAGTCTTATGGGAACTCTTTTGTAGGTAACTCTCTGCTATTCTCTTGCTTCTTTTAGATTCTCTCTTTATCTTTACCTTTGGCATTTCAATTATGATGTATCTTGGTGTGGTTCTCTTTGTGTCCAACTTGTTTGGGACTCTGTGCTTCCTGGACTTGTATACCTACTTCCTTCACCAAATTAGGGAAGTTTTTTTTCATTATTTTTTCAAATAAGTTTTCAATTTCTTTGTCTTCCTCTTCTCCTTCTGATATCTCTATGATTCAGGGGTTGATATGTTTGGAGATGTCCCAGAGGCTCCTTATTCTATTCTGATGTTTTTTAGTATTCTTTTTTCTCCTTACTCTTTTTATTAAATGCTATTTTTCTTCCTTATGTTCTAAGTCATTAATTTGAATCTTGGCTTCATCCCTTCCACTGTTGGTTCTCTGTGGATTGTTCTTTATTTTACTTAATACAGCCTTAATTTCTGCTTGAGTCATAAAAAATATTGTTGAAGTACCTGATAATTTATTTGAGCATATGGATAACCAGTGTTTTGAACTCTGCATCTGATAGGTTGCTTATCTCTATTTCGTTTAGTTCTTTTCCTGGAGTTTTGCTCTCTTCTTTCATTTGGACCATATTTCTTTATCTCCTCAATTTGGCAGCCTCCCTGTGTTTGTTTCTGTGTATTAGGTAGAGTTGCTTTGACTCCCTTTCATAATAGCATGGCCTTTTATAGAAAAGGTGCCTGCAAATTGTGTGGGGCAGAGCTTTAGGTAGTTGCTAGGGCAGGAAAACCCATTTCACTACTTTGTGGCTCTGTGTCCAGAAGGGGTCAGAGAAGGGGCAATGCTACTCCCTGGCCTCTGGAGCGTGCCCAAGAGAAAGCTGTCTCCCAGGCAGTTGCTCCATTTCCAGTCACTTCACTTTCTCCCCTTCTCTCTGTATGCCACTTGTGCCCTTCCTGCTGTTGACCTGGTGCTGAATCCAAGAGGGGGTGGGTCTGTGTGAGTCCTAGTTCCATTGTGGGCCCATTAAGAGAAGTCTCTTGAGAATCCTTCAGTTTCTTCCATTGCCCCAACCCACAGTGATTTTTGCATCCAGAAGTTATGGGGACTTATCTCCCTATTGCTGGAACCCTGGCCTGCAGTCTGATCTGGGGCTGGAATTGCTCGCTCCCAAGGTATACCTCCAAATTTTTACCCACCTCACTCTTGAATATGAGACATCTCATTCAACTGCCTCTATGCATCTCTCTCTGCCTCCACATCACTTCCCACCCCCCCACCCCACCTATCTGGGTGAATGTGGCTTCTTTAAATCCTTGGTTGTCAAACTCCCATAAAGCTTGGTTTTCTAATGAATCTTGGTGAAATTTATATTGTAGTCTAGTAGTAATTTTTGCTGTAGTTATGAGCAGAGGCAAAGTCTGTTTACCTACACCTGCATCTTGGCAGGAAGTTCTCTCTCTTTGTATTGCAAGAGCATGAGATACAAGACCTCTACAGTACTGTAAAGGATCTTCTGGGCCTTCCCATTTGCTCTGCCATGTGAGAGGGCACTTTTGGTTTAATAAAACACTTGCTAATTTTTGTACTTCTGAACTCAATAAGGTAGTTCTTCTGATGACTTTGCTGAGAACAGCAAGAGACTGATGGACACTTTGGACTAAGAGAATAGCATTAAATTGTTCAAGCGTGATGATTGATACTATTGGAGATCCTTGTC
The DNA here is from genome assembly GCA_004026765.1 of Micronycteris hirsuta. Classification (NCBI taxonomy): domain Eukaryota; kingdom Metazoa; phylum Chordata; class Mammalia; order Chiroptera; family Phyllostomidae; genus Micronycteris; species Micronycteris hirsuta. The sequence goes on along the minus strand of PVJI01019473.1, from coordinate 8,029 downwards.
AGTCATTAAGAGGAGACACTTTCTATTGAATCAGGTTTGAATTCTGGTTTAATTTCTTCTAGAAACTGAGGACAGGAGAAAGTTCATTAGACCAGATTTCTCTATTAAATTTGCAACCCACTGTTATTGATCTGCTCATGATCCTCATCTATGAAATAACCTGAGAATTGATCGTGTGCTGAGATGAGTGAGCAATATTGGCAGGCAGATCAAAGAAACTAGGTTTGTCATTCTCTGGAAGTTTTTCAATGACAGTACAATAGTCCAAAATGCTGCAGGACTTTGGTAGAAAAAAAGGAATATGGAAAACACTTTTCTTGTTCCTTTGATTAAACGCATCAATTCTTGCAGAATTAAAAAAAAACAGTTTCAGGCATGATGGAGGAACTCTAAGGTCAAAATAGTTATCTATATGTCCTCCATAAATACCATGTTCAAGTAAACCATGTACAAATTCCTTGTACATCTGTGATACTGCCAAAGAGGCTTTCAGTAATGTGGTACGCAGTCTGAAGTTCTGATAAGGAAAACTCATAAAATTTCTTCTTTCTTGACATGCAGCATGAAACCATGCAAAACTGCAAGGAGCATGAGCTGTATGTATATTACGTTTTTGGCTAATTTGGTCAGGGGTCCAAGATTCATAAGTACACACCAAATTCTTTAAAACTGGAGGTGACTCATATGTTGTCTTCAAATTTGACTGTAATAAAATAGGGGTAAAGTTGAGACAAACTTCTGCAGTGAGCCAAAGACAAAAGGTATCTGTTAGGTTGAAGAGTATTCAACTCCTTTTCCAGAACTGGTAGCCAAGATACCACAAGATGTAAGTTCTTCAAACAGAGCCAGTCTCCATTGTGGGCACATTTTTTTAGCATTTAAATTGTTAAATCAGCTTGACCTTGACCCCTGGCAACCTGGTGATAACACTCTCCACTTCTTTCAGCATTAAAAAGTTCTTGAAGTTCCTGAGAAGAATCAGCACCTGGAGAAATAATTATCAAGATGGGCTCAATTTCTATCATTTCTTTGTACAAATGTTTGAGATTTAGGGGAAGTGGAAATAACTCTTTTAGTCCCAGAGTTTTACATGAAAATATAGCTATGGCACTTTGCAGTCTGCCTGGTCCAAAATACTTTAACACATGAACTTGCTGAAATAAGGAAACTTTCTTTGCAAGAATAGATGAAAACTCTTGCTCACACATTGAATGATGATAGTAAATATGCCACAGATTTACATCTTCAAGGTAGAGAGTCTGATAAAGACTGGGGAGAGCAATCTTTAATGTTGCCACTGTCCAGCTTCTTTCCTTACCTATCCAAGATGGAAGTTGATCACATAATCTTTGGTGAGAGTCAGCTTTCCTCAACATGCCTCCAACAACCACACTGGTAAATGTATCCCCTTCATTTTCTTGAAAATGTTCAGGATGCATGCCTCAAAAAAATGCAAAGCAAGTATCAACTGATCAACCTTAAATAGACAACAGCATACATATTCATGTTCCATATGATAAGAGACTGAATTTTCTGTTCTGTGTTTTCAGAATCCTGTTTGCTTTGCAGAGCTCACTGGAAAAGTAAAAGAAATGCAGCCAAACTAAAATGGTACACGTTATCAATTTTGGACAAGTCAGAGATAGTGAAGTACATCCTACTGGCACTCTCCGCCAGAGGAAGGTAGGCATCCCACTCTTGATCAAGAAAAATTTGGAGTTTGTAAGATTCTTTAAGTGACTCTTGAATAAGTGCACTGCTTGATTTTGTCTGGTTCAAAGAGTCAGTCAAATCCTTATTTTCCAAAATATTGCCTTGAGATGTGGCAAGTGTCTCTAAAAGTGATTCCTCCATCTTGGCTAACATAGAAGATACGATTTTCTTATCTTCTTCCTGTTGTAATAGTTTTGTTTTCTGTTACCCTAAATCAGGTGTTTCATGCTGAATAGTTAAAGCCAAAAGCTGTCCTCATAATCTACTTCCTGGTGTAGCAAAGGTAACCTCAATAACGATGGAAGCTGCGTCCAATGAAATGAAGGGATTTGGGTTTCTTGTTGATAAAAAAAGGTGAAATTCTTCATTGTAGTCAGTCATTTTGTCACTTATTTGTACCAATAAGGTAGTCCTTGAGCAACCAGATCTCACCTCAATAGTGGGAAAAGAGTGGTCCCTATACCACCCATCTCTTGTATAATAAGGATTTTCCTAAAATGCACTGTCAACTCAAGAGTGGTGATAAAGTTACTCTTATGCTGGTTAGTAACTTCCAAATGCAAGCCTTTCAAATGTGTTTTTAACCATTTTGTAGCTTGGGAAGAAAGGTCTAAAAGAAATGGCATACTCAACTTTGTAAGATAACAATAGCACTCTCTGTGGAAAGGTCATCTGATAGTAGGCCTTCACACTTCCAAATGAACTGCTCATTCTCAGCACAAAGAAATCTCCTTGGATCAAATTTTTCAAGACAAGCTGACTTGGTCCATTCTTCCAAATAGGTTTTTCTCAGACCCTGAGGAGCAGCAGAAAGATATGCAATAAGTGCCAGCTGGCTAGTTGATCTCTTTTAGGAAGAGTAGCTAATTCCGCTGTTATCTCTGCAACCTGAGCATTCCATCTTGTGTTCTCTATCAAGCTGATGGATTAAGACTTCTGCAGCTTTAATTGTTTCTCATGCTTTGCTTAATTCAGTTTCAAGCTTGGCTGGCTCCGAAGTCCACCTCTGAAATTTCTGTTTAAGTTCTGATACTTTTTGATTAACAGAATTAAGAAGCTCTTCCAGTTTCCTTTTTCTGTTTTCAGTTTTCTTTAAATTTGAATCTATTCCTGTTTGTTCAGTTTCCAAAGGCTGAATTTGTTCCAAGATGTAGGAATACTGTACACTCGCTTTAACCCAGGCACGCAAAGGAGCAGCTGCAGTACTGGCATGCTTAGAATTCTTTGAATCAAACAATCCTTTATTTTTAAAAAGGTCTTCAATACTCTTTAATTTCCTTTGGAATATTTTGTGTATCGAAAGTTGCTATGTCTTCTCTCACACTTATTTTTGCAAGAAAACTTCATGCTCACCCTAGATGTATGAAATGTACCCATCAACCTTAAAACTCCTTCAAGAATGTCTCCTTCAAACTACTTCAAGATGATAATTGTCCTTTATTCGAGTCAGAGTAGGTGTCCATTGGTTTGTGAGAGTCTGGAGGAGATTCTCACACCCAATTAAAAACCTCATTGGTAAATTCCAGACATGATTTCATGTTCAGATTTTCACCAGATTCCCTGCTTCAGGACCCATTGTAAGGCTTTTTCAAAATACTCTCCAATCCAGTTTTCAAGGTTATTCCTAAATTTAGGAGGCTGATTCCTCAACCAAGATCTTATCAGAGAATTGATATCTGTCTCTTCATCACTATGAAAGATCATTCCCATTCTAGATATTTTAGCTGGTGAGGCACAACTTAAAGCTTTCCGTCTCAAATATTTCTGAATGCTGACATGTTATTTTGCTTCTGTTCATCCTTGGCCTAACATTTGAACAATTCCTGTGTGGTTCCTGAAAGATTCTCCCAAGGGATCATTCCACTGATAATACAAACATTAAAACTACAAATCTCCAGTGATGTCCTTCAGTTATCAACTTCTTTGCTGCCTACATAGCTTGTGTTTTACTGATTCAATGAGTTCACTTAATGTAGGGGTTATCTCAGTGATCTAGCCCTTTCTTTTCATGCTAGTCAAAGCAAATGGTGAACAACTTTTTCTGTGGGGAAATAATTTATTGTGAAAAACATATCTTCTCCAGTAGCTATATCTTTCTCAGTAGTCTTCCATATATTATGCCAGAAGCAAAACATGTCACAAATAGCTGTATTTTAAAACCATATTTTTTAAAAAGTCATTCATATTGAGAAATTTGTTCTAATGCTAATTTTACAAAATTTTATCAATGTTTCTATGCATCTTCTTGTCATTGTTTACAGACAACTTACTTTTAGTTGTCACTTTATTGTTTTTCTAATAGTATTTATAACATAAAAATGGATTTTTTAAAAAATACTGTGAATTTGGGGGGTTTGTTATTAAGTTACAAATAGAATTCTGTGTCTACAGGATTTTTGGATGAAATTGTATAAAATATTGAATTGAAAGTTACATGATTTTAAATATTGCAGAAAATGTTTATCTTCTCATTTAAGATGCTTAATTTTCATCTCACTGAATTCTATTGCTCTATACAATCTATCAGTAAACATCTCAAAGCATTATTCATCACATGCTATAAGGATAAATACGTATATTTTAAATTGGGGTGATTTTGAGTTTTAGAGGAACTGGGAATTTGATTACATTAGAATATTATTTTTAACTCATAATATGGCCAATAAAGTCAGAATTTGAGATATATCAGCAATGTCATTTTTTTTCACTTGTGTTCTCATTACCATTAATTTCTCTCTACAGTTGGGATATTTTGTTTCATTTGTTTCTTTGTTTTAGTGTTTGCTTATAAACTTTGTAAGAGTATGTTTTATTAAATCCATAAAATATTCTTTTTATTTACTTATTTATTTATCTATTTTTTTAAGATTTTATTTATTTATTATTAGAGAGAGGGGAAGGGAGGGAGACAGAGAGGGAGAGAAACAGCAATGTATGGTTGCTCCTCACATGGCCCCCACTGGGGACCTGGCCTGCAACCCAGGCATGTGCCCTGACTGGGAATCGAACCGGGACCCTTTGGTTCCCAGCCCGCGCTCAATCCACTGAGCTACACCAGCCAGGGCTACTTATTTATTTTTAATAGTTTATTTTATTGTATTTGTTCCATTGCCTTTATCCCCCATATTCCCTCTTCCACCCCCACCTGCCCCGCACCCCCTAGCTGGCAATAACCACACTATTATCCATGCTCATGAGTTTCTTTTTTGCTGGATAACTTATCTGAACCTACTTAACAACAAATGGCGTCACAGTGTACTGAACTGTAACAACCAATCCGGGCACCACAAAGGTATTCAGCAGCCACTGTGGGTCTCCTATTTTTCCTTTAGGTACTTTGGGTGTAATACGTGCTCCATATTCTATGTGCCCCATAGATATGCTCATTCATGCTAAGGAATGAATGAGCATATCTATGTTAATTTGAAAATTAAATTTTAGGATAATATTCTATTATTTCTTATATTTAGAGAACTATCCATATAAAGGGAGATTCTAATATTTTTTCTACATATACAATTTGTTTCTTCCCTGGGATATATTACCCTAAGTTTTATACTCCTTATAGACTGCTAGAAGATTTGATTTACAGGGAAATATGTTTTCTATTTTTTTCCACATTGTTTTCTCTCTTTTATTCCAGATGATATATATCTGGTGGTATTTGACAACTGACTTAATGATCCATTATTATTGTGTTATACAGGGTAACCAGAAACACAACCAGAAACTCAAATCATGCCAGACTTGCACACATTGTTGACAGGAGACCATCCCCATGTATTCCATCATCGCGCTGTGGGATGAAATGACGCATATCATTTCTCCTGCACTGAACCATCTCTTCACAAGCTCAGTTCCATGCATTCCCTCCCACCACCCCTCACTGGCAGTTCTGCCAGAATATCTAGTGACTTATCATTGTTATTATTACATTTATTACGTGTCAAAGAGCAAGTCCTAGGCAAGGGATATAGATTAATTCACTAAGAGATACATTGACACATTCTCAGTGATATGGCTTTTTAGTCAAATGTTAACGTAATAGTTATGGCAATCACAACATAAAATAAAATAAAGTATCTCTGGCTTACTAATAGCAGGCCATTAAATCACAAAATGTCTGAGAGCTCTCTGGGGAGTGTTAAAATTGAGCTGCCGAAACCAGCAGGGGAAAAAATAATCTGATAGGACCTTTTTCCTTTCCTTTCCTTCCCTTCCCTTCCCTTCCCTTTCTCCTTTTCCCTTTACCCTTTCTCCTTTCTCCTTTCTCTACTCTCCCCTCCCTTCCCCACCCCTTCCCTCCTCTCTCCTCCCCTCTCCTCTCTTCTCTCTCTCTCTTTTTTTTAAGAATACATCATAAGGGCCCTGGCTGGATAGCTCAGTTGGTTATAGCATTGTCTCCATATGCCTAAATTGTGTGTTTGATCCCCCATCAGGGCACATATAAGAATTAACCAATGAATATAATAAAAGGAACAATAAATTGATCTCTCTCTCTATATATATACACATACATGTATATATGTATTTATATACATGTATATACATATATATGCATACATATATATATATACATAGAATATATATACACCCCCCACCATTCCTCTCGCTCTCTCTCAAATCAGTAAATTAAAAAATAAATTTAAAAAGACATCATAAGGGAAAACATAAGCAATCTAGAATCATTAATATAAAGGCCTTGATATTTTATGTAGATTTTATAATACATGTAATTTTTTATCAAACAAGCATGATGAAGATCTTTCAAAATAGCTCATACGGTTATAAAACATAAAAATAATTTTGGTAAAATTTTATTGTGATTTTTAAAAATATTTTCTTACCAATGTAGCAAAATATTATTCAAGAGCTAGTTTTATAGAAAAAGTGCTATATGGCTCATTGACAAAAATAGTTTGGAGTGGTTCTAGACAAAATGAGGGTACAAAAGAAAGAAAATTTTATGTATTATAATATTCTTATTTTCTTAGGTGGGTTACATATTTGCCACTGTCTGGTAATTAGATTAAAACACATAATGTAGTTATTGAAGGAAAATGCACTTTCTTCCAAAGTTAACTCATTCTTTCTTCAAATAGTTTCACATTCATCGTATCAGAGGCAATGTTCTCCTCACTGGAAATGTAAGGACATTACACAGTTACAGTTCTTAATGAAGGTTTTACTTTAGGGTGAAGAGAAATAGTAAACAAAACAAACATCATAAATTAGGAGTCAAAAGGCACTGTTGAAAAAATAAAGAACAATAAGATGGCTTGAGTGTGGAGACCTACATGATACAGGGTTGTCAGGGAAGGCATCTCAGAGAAGCTGACATTAAAAAGAAATCTGAAGGAAATAAGAGAATAGGTGTTTGGAGGAAGAGAATTCCAGACCCCTAAAGCCCAGATCCTGAGGCAGGTGAACATGTGGTTTCACTAAAGAACTTTCAAGGAAGATTCTATGTTTGAACAGAAATGAGCAAGAGCGGTAGGAAAGCAAGTTAGAGAGGTAGGGGACCTCCTGGAGGCCATTGTAAGTAATTTAGCCTTTATTATGAAACACGAAACAATTATAGATGCTCTAATTCACATTTTAAATAACAGTATCTCCAGTGAAATGGGAAAATTACCACAATTAGGCATGACAAAACTAAAGTGCACACCTCCCAAGTTCTCTGAGGGCTGGGACAAAAGAGACTAAAATTGTTATGTAAATGCAATAGTCCCAAAAGTATTAGCAGACAAAGAAAATGACCCTCTTGTGTCCAGCTTACCATCAAAGAAAAAAGGGGATGAGGCAGAAGACAAAATTTTGAGGATTTAGTGCTTAGTTAATGAAAGCACCTGGGGAGGGGGCAGGAGAAAGACAGTTGCTTAAGCTCTTTATGCTTAAATTTTCTCAGCTGTAAAGTGGGAGTAATGTTACCGGCTATGGTACTGTATGACATTAATTGCTGCTGTGTTTTTTATTATCACTGTTACTATTATGTTTATTGTACTGATGAAAATCAGAATTTTAAGCCTACATTCAAAAAGCTGGATATCAAACTATATTATATAAGTTAACATAATGAATTGTCCCTATGAAATGTTTTATAAATAGTGCATTGTTCTTTATTCATACTGACTCTATACTTCCAAATTGCAAAGCTTGTTTTCAAAAGCAATCTCTAGTTTTTGGTAAAGCCATAAAAGCACCTTCACCATACCTCCATGAGATTTGGTATAGAGATTTTAAATTAGAATTTAAGTACAAAATAATTATTTACATATGAGACAATGTCCAAAAATGTTAATATTAAATATGCTTA
>PVJI01019472.1:0-30938 GCA_004026765.1 Micronycteris hirsuta | reverse complement strand
AGGGGTAACCAGGTACTTGGTAACCACAGACAAAGAATCGAACCAAACACACAGAGAGTTTATAGCAGAAAGAGAGAGAGAGTAGATTTATTAAGCAATAATATACTCCACAGAACATGAGAGCAGGCCAATTCCAAGCAGAGATTGCCCTCATGGGCTAGAGGGATTCTATTATTACAGGGTGGATATTTCCTGGCTAGTTTTGGTGGAGTTTTATTGCACATGTACAGGTAGTTATATTAATTTAAAGCTACTGTGCATGTGGTCTCCCATGATTTTCCTTGATTGGCCACTGGGGAAGGGCGTCACACAATGTTAATTTATTATAATGCTATCATAATGAAGCAAGGGTCATGTGGCATCTTCTGCACAGGTACATTCGTGATTCACTATTTTTCCAGAAATTGGGAATGACCAGTCTTACTACAGGGTCTGTCCTATATCTATGTCCCTTATCTTAGCCCTGGGACACCTCCACAGTTTCCTCCTTCCTTACTATCTCCTGCCTCATCTATATAACCTGGCATCCAAGATAGTGGACTGGATATGCATGCATAAACAATGTCAATTTCACTGTACTAGTCAGTGGGGGTGGTAGATGCTGTTGAGTGAGCATGTATACTGTGTGGCCATCACATTCAAAATGACTAAGTGACTAGAGCAATGATACTGTATCAAATTTTGGATTAATCTTGAACATCCCTCCACAGAACCTGTTTGGATGATTCAGAGGGCTTTTACGGACTATGCAACGAGTGCAGTATAAATAAAACTGTGGCACAAATGCTTCAAAGATGATTGAGAATCTGTTGAAAGTGATTCATGTTCTGGAAGACTTGCAAAAAGCAGAAGATCATGCATAGGCTGTAATCAACAATGACTGGTGACTGACAGTGTGAGAACTAGAAGCTGATCTGGGGGTTCCAAAAACTACTGGGTCTGATATTTTGACACAGGATCTTGGCATGAAACATGTGGTGGCTAAATTCATTATGTGGCTTCTGCTATCAGAGCAGAAGGAACATTGTGCTGCAATTAGGAGAACTGTGTGAGGTCCCAAGGTGCTTACTTTGAAGGGAACTGAGGTGTTATTGCTTCGTGTACAATGTTTTCTCTATCTTATATCTTTTTCAATAGATAGATCTATTTTTTCATATTATATGGATGAATACTTTCTGGACAGGCTTTATATCCTAAGAATCCTGAAACACCAATTCAAAAGAATACGTGTACCCCTATATTTATAGCAGCACTATGTACAGTAGCCAAGAGTTGGTAACAGCCTAAGTATCCATCAGTTGATGAGAAGGAAAAAAAAAGCCATGGTACATTTACACAATGTAATAAATACTACACAGCAGAAAAAAAGAAGGAATTTTTACCTTTTGCAACAGCTTGGATAGACGTGGAGAGTATTATGCTAAGTGAAATAAACCAGTCGGTGAGAGACAAATACCATATGATCTCACTTTTCAGTGGAATCTAATGAACAAAATAAAGTAATGAGCAAAATAGAACCAGAGGCCCAGAAAGATGGAATAGATGCACATCTTAAGAGTGGCAGGGGAGGTGGAGACTGGTTAAAAGATGAAGGGATTAGTCAAAGAACATACATGGACATGGACAACAGGGTGGAGATTGGCTATGGAGTTGGAATGGGTTGGGTGGTGGGGGTAAAGGAGGAAAAATTGGGACAACTGTAATAGCATAAACAATAAAATATATTTTTGAAATAGAAGGTCATAGGGCTCATACCATCCACCTTCAAGTTTTACTATTTAGCTATCATAATCAAAACAGCATGCTATTGGCCAGAAAACATACACTTAGATCAACGGAACAGAATAGAGAACCAAGATACCAGTGTGCACAAATATAGACCTCTGATATTTGACAAAGGAGCAAAGATGATTCAGAGAAAAAAATACATTTTTAAATGATAGTTGATTAACTGGACATCCAAATGCCAAAAAGAAAGCACAATTTTAGAATTTAGATGTTACAAAAAATAAACTTTTATAAATTTGCTTGTTTGTAACATAGGTAAAATGCAAATAAAAACATAGGAAAAAAATCAGTGTGACCTTGGATTTGGTAATAATTTTTAAATACAACACTAATAGAACAATCTATGAAAAAATAAATGTGTTGAACTTTATTAAACTTAAAGTTACACTCTGAGGAAGACATTATTGGGAAAATAAAAAAGTCACAGACAGGGAAAAATATCTGCAATACAGATATCTAATAAAAGGTATGTGTATAAAATAAACACAGATCTTGTAAAACTCACTAAAAAGAAAAAAAAATAATAAAAAATTTGCCAAACCATCTGAATAGATATCTCATCAAAGAAGATATACAGATTGTAAATAAGCATATAAAAGTATCCAATATCATCTATCTTCAGGAAATGCAAATAAATACAATGAAATGCCACTACACATCTGTTAAATGTCTAAAGCTTAAAAAATTAAAAACTATGAAAATATTAATCACTAACAAGGATGCGGAGTAACAGGGAATCTCAATTCCCATTCATTGTGGATGAGAATTCAAAATGGTACACGTACTTCAGAGGAAGTTTGTCAGTTTTTTCACAAAGCAAAACATAGGCTTACCATACAATCCAGTAATCATGTTACCACACATTTAACTAACTTATCTGAAGACAACTGTCTACATGAAACTGGAAACAACTGAAATGTCCTTCTATAGGTAAATGAATAAATAAATAGTGGTATATCCCTGCACTAGAATATTTTCAGTGATTAACAAGAATAAGTTATCAATACATGCAAATGTATAGATGAATGTTAAATTATTATTACTGAGTGAAAGAAGCTGAATGAAAAGTCTACATACTATATGATTTCATTTTTATGACATGATGGAAAAAATAAAATATAGACAATAACAGATCAGTGGTCACAAAGGGTTCTGGAGAGAAAGAAGTGTTGAACAGGTGAATTTTTAGAGTGCAGAGAAACTATTTTGTACAATCATGCAATGAAGGATTTATGATAGTATGTATTTGTTGCAACTGTTGAGAAATGACTGAGTTCAGTAATATAAAAGATGAGTCTGGAGCACCTTGAAGTGTCAGAAAGTAAAAAGTGCACCCCCTAAAATTCATAATAACCTCAAAAGGACATATCAGCCAACTCAAAGTGCCAAATGACCAAAACTGAAATAATCTGAGCAGAGATAAATAAAGTAGGATCATTATATCGCAAAGTTTAAAATAAATATCCATAAACCCATATTAACACAAATAAATGATTGAATAAGTAAATTGAGGAAATGAATAAATCTCTTATTAAGATGAATCAAAAATAATCATATTAATACTTTGTTCTCAAAAAGATGGATCATAGTTTTCTACTCCTTAAGCATGGGTGTGCATAGTAACTTTCTTCCAAAATATACAAAATGGTAATGGAAAAAATAGTAACTATGACAACACATGACAAATAGCACTTCAACCAGCTGCTCAATGTTAAATCAGTAGTTGTAAGCCATGTGGAGCATATGCACCATGTGATGTAATGAAAATGGTACTTTACCTCTGTGATCCTCAATCTCCAAACCCTTAGCTCAATCTAATAATGGCAAAATTATGATAAAAACCTCAGGAAAGGTACATTCTACAGAACAACTGACCAACATTCCTCAAAACTCTCAAGGTTATAAAAAAACATGAGAAATCACAGAGATTTTCAGGGGAACAAAGAGCCTAAAGACACAGATGATTATAAATGAATAATAAATAAATAAATAAATAAATAAATAAATAAATAAAAGTTATATGGTAACCTGGGTAGAATAATAGAACAGGAATAAGAAAGACACTAGGTAAAAACTTAAGGACATCTAAGTACAAAATAAACTTTAATATTTTTAATGTTAATTATAAAGGTTAAACTAATTGTTAAAATGTTCAATGTTAATACTGATTTATTAATTTGTTAGTAAATGCACCATACTAATATGAAATATGAATGGTGGAAGAAGATGATTTGGAGTATAACAGCTTTCTCTATATACATTTTAAATTATTTTTCTATAACTATAAAACTACTCTAATCCTAAGTATTTGTTTTTCTAAAGTCAAAATAAAAACAATTGGAAAGTTGTATAAATGTGAAAGAACAAAATTATTGAAACAAAGGACAAAGGAATGAGCTTATTTTTTGTCATTTTTCCTTATTATGTCACTCTTATGAAGATAGCCATAGACATTCAATCAGAGTTTATAAAAAATATTGAGGCATAAAGGAGTGTCTACATTGAACAAATGATTTTGGTTTATTTGAGCCAGCATACTGAGTCAAATGTGACAATTCAACTTTATAATAAATATTTTGGACTGTGTTGTCCCAGTTATTTGGATGTATAGAGTTTGCCTTGCACAAGGTATATGTATGTATTTACATATATAGAGATATTTAAATATATAGATATCTTTAGAGAGAGAGCGAGACTTCTGGAAAAAGTCCAACCATTATTAATACAATGAGAATGGTTTGTGTAACATCCATGTAACCTGATAGCCAGGAAGAGTGGACTGGGATGCACATGCATGAACAATGACAACTTCACTGTACTAGTCAGTGACAAGTAGGGGTGGTAGACATCATTGCTTGAGCATATGTACTGTGTGGCCATTGCATTCAAAATGACTGAGCTATAGAACAATGAATCTGCATAGAATTTTCGGTTAAGCTTGAACATTCTTCTGTGGAAACTATTTGGATGATTCAGAAGGCCACATCTATGGGCAACTGGTGACTGGCAGCTTCATCACAACAATGCACCCGCTCATGCATCAGGTCTCATGCAGAATTTTTTGGCGAAACATCAAATCACCTAGGTTTGGTGCCCTGAAACTTCTGGCTTTGCCCCAAAACTAAAATCACCTTTGAAAGGGAAGAGATTTCAGACCATTGATGAGACTCAGGAAAATACAACATGGGAGCTGATGGAGACTTGGAGAACTGTATGCAGTCCCAAGGTGCCTACTTTGAAGGAGGTGTAATTGTCCTATGTACAATGTTTCTTGTATCTTATATCTTCTTCAATAAATGCCTTTATTTTTCATATTACATGGCTAGATACTGCCTGGTCCTTATATACCGGCTTTTTAAAAGAAATTTTATTGTCATTCAATTACAGTTGTCCCCATCTCCCCTGTTACTCTCCCCTGCCCCACCCACCTCCCACTTCCCACTTTCAATTCCACCTGTTGTCTTTGTCCATGGATCTTTTATATATGTTCCTTGACTGGACCCTTCCTCTTCTTTTCCTTGTTATCCCCCTCTTCTCTCCATTCTGGTCCTCTTAAATAGAGGATCGTGGGTTCAGATAACAATCTGGTTATCTACAACTGGTGAGGTAGGGAAAATGAAAGAAGTGGAAATTTCTAGCCCATGTAAGAGTGTAGCTACTAAATAATTATAATCTGCATTTATGTGTGAAAATATTATGTGGCAATCTTCATATAGCCACATGTGTAACTGATACAATGAAAATATCTGAACACCAGAATGGTTTAAATTCATAAAGCAATTATCTTATAAGAATGTTGAAAGATACAGATCATTACACATTTGGTAATAGATTTCAAAAATTGTCTTTGCAAATAATAAGTTCTATTATAATAAAACTGGAAAGATAACTAGAACCTACAAAAAGGCAATGGCTACAAAAATAAATAACTTTCCTTCACTTTAAAAGAAGTGATTTTGCCCTGGCTGATGTAGCTCAGTGGATTGAGCATGAGTTGGGAACCAAAGTGTCACCAGTTCGATTCCCAGTCAGGGCACATGCCTGGGTTGTGGGCCAGGTCTCCAGTGAGGACCATATGAGAGACAACCATACATTGCTGTTTCTCTCCCTCTCTGTCTCCCTCCCTGGCCCTCTCTCTAAAAATAAAAATAAAATCTTAAAAAAAAAAAGAAGTGGTTTTATAGAGGCATTTGGACTTGAGAATTAAGTCAGAGTATTATCTTATTACGTCTTCTCATTTTAACAAATGAGAATAGCCTTTATTCTTGGCAGCCTTCAGAAAAGAAAGTATTTTTCTCTCTTTCAAATTGATGTTTTGGAACTCAAAAAAATAAATTAAGAGTTCCCTATGCAGTTCAAAGATTAGAAGTCTTTTTCTTTCTTTTTTCTTTTTTAAGATTTTATTTATTTATTTTTAGACAGAGGGGAAGGGAGGGAGACAGAGAGGGAGAGAAACAGCAATGTATGGTTGCCTCTCCCATGGCCCTCACTGGGGACCTGGCCTGCAACCCAGGCATGTGGCCCAACTAGGAATCGAACCTGGACCCTTTGGTTCCCAGCCCGCACTCGATCCACTGAGCTACACCAGCCAGGGCAGAAGTCTTTTTCTTGAAAATGCTTACTTCGCATCAGTTTTGAGTTGATATTTGTCCTCAAAGGTGTATCTCAATCATTCTGAAGATCTTATAATGAAAGTAAATGATGCACTTTTCACAAAACTTTTCAAGATAATGATTTAGTAATAGCAATTATGGTTAAGTTAACATCGACAAGTCACAGAAATGAGGTGCTAGACACATTCGACTGAATGACTGGCTAGGCCATCTCCCTTAGGTAAAAAGAAAAAAAAAAAAATCCCAAGCCCAGAATGTGTGACATATACTCTGAGTTGATGGACACAACTTCTCCTTCTTTTCCTGATACCTTATCTGACTCTACTATAGAGCCTGAGAAGAATAAAATCTTTTTTCCTCCTCCTTGTGTTAGCCAAAGGAAACTGAGGTCCCTTCCCCTCCATCTTGGTTTTCCTGCCTCAGGTTGCTATAGCCATTGCAGAGAATCACAGGGGGTCTAGTTTCTGGCTGTCACTGACCCTGACTGCCTACCCTGAACTTGTTGCACAAGATAAATACATGTTCTCTGTTTAAGCTACAACTGTAATAATTTCTGTTACCAGCAAACTGATGTGATCAGTAAGGTGATAGTAGAAGTCAGTGATGTCTTTTAATAGTTAACACTAAAAGGCCCAAGTGAATAACCTCTAAGATACTAAAGGAAATTGGAATACTAGGTAATGTTAAAGTGGTTGAACAGTAATCAAAGAATTATTTGAATGCTTTCATTCAGTAATTCTCAAAAAAACCCTCTGTGTGAAAAGCAACATTATCATCCCCATGTTCTTATTGAGAAGACTGAGTTTAAAAGGTATTTTAGTAATCTATAAATATAGATTTGTGCTCACACAGGTGACGAGTGATGCACTTTCATTTGTGACTCCATCTACTCTGATTCAGAGGCTAACCTGCTGAGACTTCTCTATCTCTGGCTTTCTTATGATGTGGCATGATATGCCTCATATTGTTTAATGAATTTTATTGACATCAGACCATATCATAAAAGACAGACATCAAATTTGGAAGTAACATATTTTCTAATATAGAAGACAGAACCTAACTTGCAAATATGTTACATAGTAGCAATTTACCCATTTATTCACTCACTGAATATACAGGGTCCGGCAGAAGTAAGGCTTACCTGAGTGTGGTTGATAGGTTAATAATATGGATGTAATAATTTATAGTTACAATTTGAACATTTCAGCTAAAATGTGATATGGTGTGCTTGAGTGTGATATTGATATGTTACAGAATTACATGCTTATGATTTTGTAATGCAATATTTTGTAATTACAAAGGGGTTTTATTTGTGCTAGACCATGTATATTTCCACCTAAAGTATGCCAATTATACCCTATGCTCTAGGATTATATGAGATAGAAATAAATATGACCCTGCTGTCCTGAAACTTACAATGTAATGGTAATAGTTTAAGATTCTATATTAAAATAATTGAATAAATTTTGGCAAACCATCTAATTTAATATTTTTTAAAAAGCTTCATCTATATTTTTTCTCTGATCTGTCAATATTAAGTAGAATTCAGCCATACAATTTATTTTATTTTAGATTTTCCTCATGCTTGATATGTTAAGCTTAAATTTCTAAATTCCTATTTGTCAACTGATAATAAAAATTAACATTAACATCTACATGCCTAAGATATGAAGTTTTATTTAAATAAATTGAATCATTGTTGTGATAAACTTTATTTCGATGTAAAAATGTGTTGAGCAGTGTCAGCTTCAACTTAACGTACAACTTCTCTAGATTATTTAAGATCTTGGCTCACATTATATCAACTTAAAATATTAGAAATGTATAGAAGTAAAAATAAGTTCTAATTAAGATAGAACAGTTAAACCTTAAGTATTAAATACAATTTTAAATTTACATACTTATTATTTTATGTGATATACAGAGGGCTCTATCTTTGGGTTATGTTAATGAGAATATTCATTTTTGTCATTTTAAGCAGGTGTGCAGGGATGTATGGAATTGTAGAAATGCATGCTGTTTGTTCATGACGTTTGGTAATCCACTAAATAATAATGTGTATCACTTCTCATTCATCCACCCCTAAACCCAGTTTTCTTTATAAAATAATTATAATTATGTGAGTGATTGAGACTATAATAGGAATAATAGAGTCAGACAAGTACAAGTATATGTATCTTTTTGTCTTCCAAGTAAAGTGACAGATTTTTCCTTAATATGAGAGAGATGTGATAAGGACAAAACTTGTGAAGTAAATTTCTTATGTCCTTGTTTATAATTCCCCAGTTTGACATAAAACTAAAATGTTTTAAATTTTGGCAAATTTTACTTTATTTTGTTACTTCCCTTGTTTTATTGATTCATGATTTTCCTACAATGTGAAAAGTCATTTTTTATGTTTTGTGTATTTTACCTATATAATAAAGATTCAATATCAGACTTGAATAATTTTCTGTGTTGACTTTGATATACCCTTGATAATAAAAAAATAAATGCTTTCTAGCTGACGCAGTGCTAAGACCATTTATATTTACATTACCTCTTATGTTTTATTGTTATTTTCGTTCATTACTTAGCCACATACTATTTCTCAGGTATCCATGGTCTTCCCTTAAACAAATGCTCAAATCTCCTCTAACAATTCTTTAGTTTTAACTTTTTAATATTGTATCCTAAATATAGAAAAAGCAAATTAAAATGTAGTATAACTTTTATGCTTAAAATTATTTTTGATATTTCCGAAAGGGTCCCTGGTGAATTACAAAGATGTTTTCTTTCATTTTAAGAAAGATATTAGAAATAATTAGGTTTGTTTAATAGGCTCTATATTTCTTAATGTGCCTCAACATTATGGTAAGAGCTGAATGGAAACAGTTGTTAAATCAGAAGAGATGTTCAGCCATTGTTAATACAGTTTGGCTAGAAAACCATTATTGTGTTAGTCTGCTTGGGCTGTAATAACAAAATACTACAGACCAGCTGACCTAAATAGCATACATTTATTTTCTCATAGTCCTGGATGCTGGAAGTCCAAGATCAAGGTGTTGGCAAGTTTGGGTCCTGGTGAGAATTCTCTTTAACTTGAAGGTGGTTGCCTTTTCACTGTGCCTTCACGTGGTCTTCTTGTGTGTGTGCTCACACAGCCCTGATGTATCTTTCTCTTCTTATAACAATACCAGGGCCCTATATTTATAATCTCATTAATCCTTAATAACCTCCTATAATTCCTATCTCGAAATACAGTCACATTGGTGGTTATGCCTTTAACATGTAAATTGTTTGGGGACAACTTAGTCTATAGCAATTATTAAAATATTTCAACAACTATAAAATTTATAGGAAGATCCTGAATATTTGCTAATGTTCTGAGTATTGTAATATCTTCTTGACTCAGAGGAAACATTAGCCAACCCTTATAAACTAGTTGTCTAGTGCACCCCAATAGAGAATTCCCCTTTCTCTTTTATAATATTATTGTTTGTTATAATAAATTACTAACAGACATTTAGTTTTGGCCATCTTTAGGTAGTATTTTTTTATACTGAAGCTTATCATAAAATACTGATATAAGCCTAATCAGAGTTTATGTCTTCAATAAAGAAGGGCAGTCTCAGAGCCTTGTGGGTAGATCAGTGCCAGGGACTTTTAACTATTGATACTTCTGGAATGGCCTCTGTGTACAGACATTTGAGATGACATTGTTTAACAATTCTCAGACAGTGGCATAAAGAGAGTCAGGCTTCCAGGACAATAGACGATCCGGAAGTAAACTTCCTTCATGAAAGCAGAATCCTGCAGGGCAAGAATTACGTAGGTGTGAACTGACAAGGGGGAACACACATTTTGGGGAATGTTGTTAATGTTGTTTTTATGGTTCTAAAAGATATATAGCAAAGTCTTTCTCCTTCTTTTGAAACAAATCTAATCCTCAATTTTATACACTCTCTTTGTGAAGATGAAATAAAATATTTTTAAAAGTTGTTTGATTCTTACTAGTTCCCCAGAAATCAGAAACTTTACTGTCTTATAATGTTTCATGGAGGTGTTGTGTAAATATTTGCATAGATTCTCTAAGAGTCTATCTTCATTTTTTCTAGAATATAATTGGACAATTTTATTTTGGTGACAAGTCATATTTGAAAATGATTCTCAGTTAATCAGACCTGACAAACCCACTATTAATAACAAGGTTGACATTCTATGATAAATGAAAGCTCAAACTCTTTCCTGGAAAAACGTCCAGTTACCTGGTTTACAAGGTCCCGGCCTCAGGTGGTAATTAAGGTTACTTCCTTGCACATCATATACCTTAGCCAATTTGAGGCAATCATTCAAATGCATAGGAAATGCAGGGGAAGTCTGGTGAAGAGTAGTCATAATAGAGGATTTTAAAAGCCCAATACAAACAATCCTTGTAAAAACTCTGTTAATGTATTTCCTGGCCTTAGTAGTAGCTTAATAATTCATTGATTTATATCTACAAAGCAAATTCAAGGATGCCCACAAGGACAATTTAAATTTTGCTTCTCTTTTATAAATAATCAGGTCAAATCTAATGAGGTTTGTCTTTTTGTGATCAAGAATTATCATTAGAAATTAATTTCACCATGAGTGGGAAAACTGCCAGGAAATGAACAGCAGAAATTACTGATTGTCCTTTCAGTGAAATAAAGGACCTGTGGGTCAGTCAGGCAAAAACCTCTAGTGAACATCTGATTCTATAGGAGTATACATCTTTGGTTGTTTTATAATTCTGTAAAGATATAGCTTAAATTATAAAAAAAAATAATAGAAATGCAAATGTTTCCTTCCAGATATGAACAAACAATAACTGTTTATGGCAATAAAAATGTGTTGTGTCCTCTGGAAAAAATATCTATGTTAAAGT
This sequence comes from Micronycteris hirsuta, assembly GCA_004026765.1. Taxonomy (NCBI): domain Eukaryota; kingdom Metazoa; phylum Chordata; class Mammalia; order Chiroptera; family Phyllostomidae; genus Micronycteris; species Micronycteris hirsuta. The sequence goes on along the minus strand of PVJI01019472.1, from coordinate 19,649 downwards.
CCTTTGCAACCAATTGTAGCATTTTTCTTCTCTCATTAACCTACCTCCAAGAAAACGAAATAGGAATGGTCATAAGTGTAGAAAGAAAACAAGGAGATTGTGGTACTAATGTCTCCAAAAAGGAGTGCTTTCAAAAAAGATGAGGGTTTAACTGTCCCTAATGTTTCTGAGATGCTAAGTAGGATGAGGAAAGAAAAATACAAAAGAAATGTTTTAGTGGAGTAAAACGGCAGAGGGAGATTATATCAGTCCAGGCATAAGTAAAAGAAAATGTTGGATATGAATATTGACAGTAGTGATGTAATTTAAAAAAAGTATATTTGGTCTTTGTCCCCAGTTCCTGACACAGAGTGCGTAAAACCCTTGGAATTTCCTGACTAATTGGAGTGTGTTTTGTTACTCATAACAAGTCCCTTTCTACTACTGAAAGTCCTCACTTTACGTAGTCCACATGGGTTCTAATGGATTCATGGGTGCTAATGGATATAAACAAGAGTAAAGTTCCTACTGCACACTCCTGGTCCCAAAAAAACATCACCAGCATTCTAAATAAAGACCCAAAACACTTCCAATATTAAACACACAAATAAATGTGAGCTACTCAAGTATTTAAAAAAATGAATAAAATAAGTAAAATGATTTTCTCCAACCTGTTGATACCGGTTCAGGATTGAGGGTGGCCTGAACCTGTCCTAGCAACTAAGGGCCAAAGGTGGGACCAAACCCAAGACAGATGCCCTTCCATCGCAGGGCACACTCACCCGCACCCACACTCATTCAGACTGGGACCGTGTAGACCGCCAGTTCACCTCACATACACATCTTTGGGGCATGCACAGAAACCAAAGCACCCAGAGAAAACCCATGCTAACATTGCAAGAACACAAAAATTCCACCCAGATAGTGGGCCTGGCCAGGAATAGTGTTTTGTTTGTTTGTTTTGTTTTGTTCTTTCTCATCAGCATTATAAGGAAAAGACATCAAATGAAATGACTTTATTCAAAGACCTGCTGTATGCCTGCAATTATGCTAATGAGGTAACTAGAGGGGTATAGATTGCTTCAGGAGATGGTTGCCACCGGAAAGATCTACAAGTGAGTCAAGGACAGGAAGGATAGGAACATTCATCCCTACCCCTCACCTCTGGGGAGAGTAGAAGAGCTTGAAATCGGGTTATGAAAACTGTTGAACAAAATTTTGGAGAACTTCTGGGTTGGTAAACACATTGCCATGCCAGGAATGTGGTACAGCCAGAGAAGACATGAAAACTCTTTTTTCTTTGTTTTTTTTTTTTTAAGATTTTATTTATTTATTTTTTTAGACAGAAGGGAAGGGAGAGAGAAAGAGAGGGAGAGAAACATCAATGTGTGGTTGCCTCTCACGTGGCCCCCACTGGGGATCTGGCCTGCAACCCAGGCTTGTGCCCTGACTGGGAATTGAACCGGTGACCCTTTGATTCACAGCCTGCGCTCAATCCACTGAGTCACACCAGCCATGGCAAGACATGGAAACTCTTAATTACCCCTCTCTCCAGACATGCCCTTTGCATCTCTCCCATATGGCTGTTCTGGGCTTTCATCCTTCATAATAAACTGGCAATTGTTAAGTATAGGTTTTTCTTAGTTCTGTGAGTCACTAGTAAGTCATCAAACTTGAAGGGGAATTGTGCCAATCCCAAATTGTAGTTAGCTGGTATCCCTTTGACACCTGGTACCTGAAGCGGAGGCAGTCTTGTGGTACTGAGCCCAGGTTCCATGGGGTCTTCTCTAACTCTGGGTCGTTAGTGTCAGAATTCAATTGAATTGTGGATAGTTGGTGTCAGAGAATTGAGTCGTGTTGGAAGAAACCACACACACATAACCTTCTCTTTTATGAGAAGGTTAGTTTTCATAAAGTGACAAATGATACTACAATAGTAGAATGGAAATATAGGGGTACAAGGGATATACGTATAAACCAATCATATCTTGTGTTTTGTATTCTTTTTAATGGGTTTATAGGTATTCTTTACTTGATCCTGACAAAAACTCTGCAACACAGGGAGGGATGAGATTATTCTTCCCAGATCACAGAAGAAAAGAGTTTCCAGGAAGTTAAGTAGCTTGTTTAAAGCCACAAAACTATTACACAGCGAAGCTAAAACATTAATCCTATATCTAGCTGATTTCAAACTTTGACTCTAAAAAACATAAGCTTCAAAAGTTCTTCATTTAAGTAAAAAAAAAAACACAATTTAAAATATAGAATGAGGGAGATCTGGCTCAGCAGCTAGGACTATGCTGTGAAAGACCAATAATGGAATCTTACTTTAAGATATTGAGATAATCTCAAAGTCCATAGCAGAAGAATTAGCTCCGGTGTGGGCTGAGCTGAACATACCCCAATGGAAAGAAGCCATAACACAGTGCACAGGGCTTCTGGAGAGGGTTGTAAACAAAATAGTCAGAAGAAGTAGAGGATAGTTTGGAAAGTCATGCAGCCTGGACATCTTGTCATTTAGGAAGGAGTAAGGAGAAAAGGAAAATCAGGAAGCTGTGATCGCTTTTAAAATGTAAAGAGCTATTATGTAGGAAAGGGATATATTGGATTTGTGCTGTTCTATTGGATTTGGGCAAAACACGGATCAATTGATTCAAATTAAAAAAATTATTTTCTAACAACCATAAGTGCACATTAGTGAAAAGAACTGCCTAAGAGTTATTGAGGTTTCTGATCTGGGAAATATTCAAGGTGACTTTTGTTGATAAAATGCAAGAAAAATCATAGTGCCTCCTTATAAATTTCTTAAAAGTTTATATTAAAATCATTCCCATATTTATACCCTGATTTTATGCAATGTTATTTTGGCCTTTAAGTATTAATAAAAGTTTTAGTTAATTATTCAACTTTGAATTCAATAAATTGAGTCAAGGAATACAAATACCAGCTGAAGGTACAGTACAATTTAAATTATAGTTGACCCTTGAACAACATAGGGGTTAAGGGCACTGACCCTCATGCAGTTGAAAATCCCCTTATAACTTCGAACCCCCCCAAAAAAACTTACTACTCATCCTTACTCTTCAGTATTGGCAAGGGATTTGTTCTAAGACACCCTGCAGATACCAAGATCCATGGGTGCTCAAGAGCTATATGTAAAATGGCCTAGAACTGTGTATAGTCTGTCTTCCACAACCTTAGATGCTCAACTGGGGATAAAAAGAAAAATACTGTTTTCAATCTATGTTTGGTTGAATCCTTGGAGGCAAAACATGGGGAAAGGAAGAGCCAACTGTCTATTTATGAAAAAAATCCAAGTATAAATGGACCCATGCAACTCAATCCCATGTTTTTCAAGGGTCAAATGTATTTTAATTTCTTGGAAAATGCAACAGTTTTAGCAGAAATGAGTGTGATGAATTTAATGCTAGGAAAAAAGTAGATAAGGTTCTGACCACTTATAATTTATTCTGATAAATAAAAATATTTTTGTGGTAGTTCAGTATTTAATTCTGTTTCAATTGTATATATAAGCTGTAATTTTTGTGGGGAAGTAGAGATAAAAGCAATCCAAGCCTATTTAATTGAAATGAATTTGTTAAAATTTAAAGATTTTAGAAAAATTCTTTCTGGATGATGGCAACACAAGGCTTCATAAAAAAAAAAACTAAATGAATTAAATTTTAATGTATATGCACTGAATCTTTGTGTTCATCCAGAATTCATATGCTGAAGCCTTAACCTTCACATAATTGTACAACATGATAGAATTTAGAGATTTAGTCTTTGGTAGGTAATCAGGGTTAGATGGGTTCATGAAGGTGGGGACCCCATGATGGGATTGTTGCCCTTTGAGGAAGAGACATGGAGAGCTTGCTCTCTGTGTCCTTTGACCATTCAAAAAGTCACAAACATACATATGAAAAGATGTTCTGGGTCACTAATCATAATATAAATGCAAATTGAAACAATAATGAGATATCACCTTACACCTGTCAAAATGGCTGTCATCAATAAATCAACAAACAGCCCTGACTGGTGTAACTCAGTAGATTGAGCACGGGCTGGGAACCTAAGGATTGCCAGTTCGATTCCCAGTCAGGGTACATGCTTGGATTGTGGGCCAGGTCCTCAGTGGGGGCCACATGAGAGGCAACCATACATCAATGTTTCTCTCTCTCTCTTTCTCCCTCCCTTCACCTCTGTCTAAAAATAAATAAATAAAATATTTTTAAAATAAATAAATAAATCGACAAACAAGTGTTGGTGAGGATGTGGAGAAAGGGGAAACCTTGTGCAGTATTGGTGCAAATGCATATTGATGTAGACACTGTGGAAAACAGTATGAACACATCTCAAAAAATTAAAAATAGAACTGCTTATGACCCAGTGATTCCACTTTTAGAATGTTATCCTAAGAAACCCAAAACACTAATTGGAAAGAATACATGCAATCCTATGTTCACTGCAGCATTATTTACATTATTTCATTATTTTGAAGCAGCCCAAGTGTCCATCAGTAGATGAGTGTATATAAAAAAATAGCTGTGGTACATTTACACAATGGACTACTACTTGCCCATAAAAAAAGAAAGGAATCTTACCTTTTGTGACAACATGGATGAGCTTGGAGAGAGTATTACACTAAGTGAAATAAGCCAGTCAGTGAAGGACAAGTACCATATGATTTCACTCATATGTGGAATCTAATGAACAAACTGAACTAATAAGCAAAATAGAGACAAACTCATAAATAGAGAGCAAGCTAACAGCTCTTGTGGGGCTGGCAGCTGGTCAGGGGTTGGAAGTATTCAGCAAAAAAAAGAAAAAATAGAAAGAACGCATGATCACAGACAATAGTGTGGTGATTGCAAGTGGAGGTGAGTGGGTGGAGGTGGAAGACAGTATAAGGGGGATAAATTGTGATGGAAAAAAAAATTAGAGGTCATGTATGCACAGGGCAGAAGATGGCTGTCTACTAATCAAGAAGAGAATCCTCACCAGAAACCAAATTTGCAGCAGCCTGAAATGGGACTTCTATCTTTTGGAACTGTTAGAAAATATTTATGTGTATAGCTTAAGCCATCCAGTCTATGAGATTTTGTTTTGCCAGGCTGAGAAGATTAATATATTTTCAAACTTTTTAAAATCAAACTTTAACTTCTTGAAGATATCTTATAAATCATTAAAAATGCAAATGAATTTAAACTAATAGCAAAGGTCTCAAGCACAGAGAATCAGGAAATTTGTCCTCCACCAGGAATTGCATACTAGATGGCCCTAGTTGCAAGGCAGCAATCATATTAATGAGGAGGAAGAATTATACGTTTATAACTAGCATATATTTAGAATCATTTCATTGTGGCATCACTTATTTTATTATATTTAAAATTAATTCTATTGGAATTTCTTTTTTAGCTGCTAAAACTTTGTATCATTTCCATGTAATCTGTCTAGGGGTCTTAGTATATTTCTCAAATTTTCACTTTTGACAGAGACATAGGTACAAGAAATATTTCAATTTTTTCCTCACTAACTAAGAAAAAAAAAGAGCACAAGTCAACAATATTGAAATGCCATATGGTCAGTCTCAGAGACCAAGAGACCACATGGAGCAGGAAATAAAGAGAGCACGCTCAGTTTCAGAAAGTGAGAATCTGCACACGACACCATCACGGGGGCAAGTGTGGCAGCACTGGAAAATTTTACAATATATTTATTGTTTACACCAACACAAATGTCCCCCACTTCCCCATCTTTGCTCACCTCCTCCCAGCCCCTGCACCCCCACTTCTTTGGCCTTCACCACACTATTATCTGTGTCCATGGTTATGCATATGTGTTCTTCTGCTAATCTCTTTACCTTCTTTTATCCAGTCCCCCTTTCTCCCACCCCCTCAGACCTGTCAGTCTGAAAGAGAGCATGAAAATCCAGGTTTTATGTAAAATCACCTGACTTTTTAAAACTGAAAGCAACTAATTCTAGAAAGACAGCAATAACTATACTATATGAACCACAAAATGGCATGTTTTTGTAAGCTGTGTCATTTATATCTTGAATCTGACTGGATCAACATTATAGAAATTGACTATTAATATATAAAGACAAATAAAAATCAGAACGACTAACAGAAAGATTGTTTTTAAACTTTTGTCTGCCTTGCTGATATATCCGTAGAATTCTGTAATCAGCCTTTCAAGCAACAGAATAAATAATAGATGTCTCTGCATCCTTTTTTAGTTTGGTTTAAAATGATGCTAGGGATGGTATTACATGAATTGTTATACATTACCTTTTTATAATCTCAGGCATAAATATAATATACTTCAGTTTAAAATACACTGTATATCAATTGATTAAAATAATATGCCACTTCTCAAGGAAATTTCCTACAATTACCCAAGAAAGCCTAGTTTTGCATGCTAATACTTGTAAAGTAAAAATTGACTGTTTCACTAAAACTCCGCTTGCATCTAGCTATGTTCTTCTGCCCAGGTTTCCTTTAAGGATGATTTCTTCACCATTATGAGCCACTAATTGTTTTGTCCTCAGTTTTTAAAATTTCCTTAATGCCACTGGTTTATTAAACATAAATGATGATCTCTTATATCACTAAATGCTGTAGTATTTCTAATGGTTCATCTTGAAGGAATATATATATATATATATATATATATATATATATATCATATATTCTCTATAATATATTGCTTGTAACTAAAGCACATAACAGAGATAGGTACAAAATAATGATTAAAACAAAACTCTGTAGTAATGATATGAAATTCCTCTAAAACATAATATTTAAGAAGCACAAAGAGAAGCATTACCGAAAAAAATATAAAATGGTGACGATATATTTTTTAAAATGTCATTTGAGGGGACTTCTGGCCAAGATGGAGGTGTAGATAGATACACTGTGCCTCCTTGCACAACCAAAAGAAGGACAACAACAAATTTAAAAACAAACAAAAAAAAAACCCAGAACTTCCAGAAAATCAAAGTGAATGGAAGCCCAGCAACCAAGAAGTTAAAGAAGAAACACTCATCCAGACTGGTAGGAGGGTTGGAGACTGGCTGCTGGGGCAGAGAGAACTCGCAGCAAGGTGGCGGCTGGAGGACCAGGGTAGGTGAGGCAGCAGCTGGCAGACCTGGTGGTCCCACATTTGTGCGGATAAACTGGGAGGATCAACTCGGGAGTGAGACAGACCATGCAACTCAGAGTTCCAGGATGGGGAAATAAAGCCTCAAAACCTCTGACTGAGAAAACTTGTGGAGGTTGAGGCAGCAGGAGAAACTCCCAGCCTCACAATAGAGTTCTTTGGAGAGACCCACAGGGTCTTAGAACGTACACAAACCAATCCACCTGGTAATTAGCACCAGAAGAGCCCAACTTGCTTGTGGGTAGCAGAGGAAGTGACTGAAAGCCAGCCCAGAGCCCAGCAAGCAGCATTGGTTCCTCTTGGACCCCTCCCCCACATACAGCTCCACAAGGCAGCAATGTGGGTTGCTCTGCCTTGGCCAATACCTAAGGCTCCACCCCTTACTACATAACAGGCACACGGAGACAAAAAAAAAAAAAAAGGCCAAATGAAAGAGCAGATCAAAGCTCCAGAAAAAAATACAACTAAGCAATGAAGAGATAGTCAACTTATCAGATGCACAATTCAAAACACTGGTAATCAGAATGCTCAATGAATTGGTTGAGTATGGTCACAAAATAGAGAAAAAAGTGAAGGCTATGAAAAGTGAATTAAGGGAAAACACACAGGGAACCAACAGTGATGGAAAGGAAACCAGGACTCAAAAGAATGATTTGGACCAGAAGGAAGAAATAAACATCCAACCAGAACAAAATGAAGAAACAAGAATTCAAAAAAAAAGAGAGGCTTAGGAATCTCTGGGACAACTTTAATCGTTCCAACATCTGAATCATAGAGGTGCCAGAAGGAGAAAAGGAAGAGAAAGGAATAGAAAATTTACTTGAAAACACAATAAAGGACAACTTCCCCAATCTGGCAAAGGAAATAGACTTCCAGGAAGTCCAGGAGCTCAGAGAGTCCCAAAGAAGTTGGACCCAAGGAAGCACACATCAAGGCACATCATAATTATATTACCCAAGATTAAAGATAAGGAGACAACCTTAAAAGCAAAAAGAGACAGTTACCTATTAAAGAGTTTCCATAAGACTATCAGCTGATTTCTCAAAAGAAACCTTGCAGGCAAGAACAGGCTGGGAAGAAGTATTCAAATTCATGAAAGGCAAAGACCTACACCCAAGATTATCCAGCAGAGCTACCACTTAGACTGGAAGGACAGATAAACTGCTTCTCAGATAAGGTCATGTGAAAGGAGTTCATTGTCACCAAGCCCTTATTATATGAAATGTTAAAGAGAGTTATCTAAGAAAAAGATGATAAAAAATATGAACAGTAAAATGACAACCTACTCACAACTTTCAACAACTGAACCTACAAAAAGGAAAAAAAAACTAAAACAAAAACAAACTAAGCAAACAACTAGAACAGGAACAGAATCACAGAAATGGAGATCACATGGAGGGTTATCAGTGGGGAAGGGGTGGGGGAAAAGGTACAGAGAATAAGTAGTGTAAATTGTAGATAGAAAATAGACAAGGGGAGGTTAAAATAGTATAGGATATGTAGAAGCCAAAGAACTTATATGTACGACCCATGGACATGAACTAACGTGGGAAATGAGGGTGGGAGGGGGATGCAGGACAGAGGGGAATAAAGGGGGGGAAATGGGACAACTGTAAATGCATAATCAATAAAATATATTAAAAATATAATTAGAAACTCATACAAATATCAAAAGTGCACATCAAATATTTTATATAACTTTTTAATTAATGAGAAAACTAATACAATGCTAGAATCAGTTCAAGTGGAGTTCAAATACCAAAGACACACATAAAGGTGAAGGGGAGCAGAATTTGCTTTCCCAAAATATGCTTCTTTGTCATGAGGATTATTTTGGCCTGGTTATTTTTGAGACGCTGCCAATATAAGAGAACCTCTGAAAACAAAGTAGAAGGACCCTTTTTTTACATTTATAAGAGTAGTGTCCATTTGTAAGTGTTTTCTTCTCTGTACTAGGAAAAGAAAGAGAACTAAACTTCTAAAAACTTTCATTAATGGAGACAGTAACAACTTAAATTTGTATAAGAACCTTGCCCTTTTTTAATGTGATTTCCCTGGTAACCTCCCATTAACTGCCCCCCACTTTTTCCTCCCCCTAGCATCTTTCCTCTGTCTTTCACTGAAGATAATTCTAAGGTTATGGCTTGGGTCATTTCACAGTCATTTATTTTTTCTGGGTCTCTCCTATGTATACAGGAGGTACATGTTATTTAACTTTTATTTCTTAACTTTTGCTCTTTTATTACAGAGGGGTTCTCAGCCAAAAACTTAGAAAATTAAAGAAAAAAAAACTACTTTTCCTCTTTTACATGAGTAAATAAGAAATGCTGAAGTAAATTTACAAATAGATGCAAAACTAGCCTTTTCCACACGGGTGTGTGTGGGTGGTAGACTGGTGTAGGGGTATCCAGGAATCAATTCCTTCCTGATACAGAATTAATTTTAATTTCTCTGGAAACTGTCCATATTATTTCTGTCAGTTGCCTATGCTTCAGGGAGTTCTTCTTAGTTCAAAAATGATTAAAACGCATAACTGGAAAAGTTATCCTACTATAGACAGGAAACTGTTTTTGTGTGTATGTGTATGTGCACATGTGCATGGGTTTTGCTCCACTTTGTTATCTTTCACTGAAAATATCTTCTCAATAGTGGTGAATCAATAGGTGCCTATAGCTGATGAGCACATTCCATGACTTGACAACTTTTTGGGTTCCTTTCTATCTCAGACAACCCCTCATGCCTTTCTTAACATCAGCTTTATCTACCTTCAAATTGGATAAATAGCATTGTAGACCTTAAGAAGAAAGATTTATTTGATGTGAACCCCAAGACAGAATTTATCTTGTGAGATAAACTCTCCATGGTCAACTGAGGGCCCAGATTTTATGAATAATAAGAGTCAAGTGGCCATTTGCTGACAGAGGTTCCTCACAGCTCTGTATAGGAATCTTTTTACCTATGGAATGAGACCTGCAAAATCCCATCAGGACTGGACAATTTGGACACCTCATTTATGTGAAATGGACCTAATTGAGACTTGGGTGTGAATTTTCCCTATAAAAGTCAGCCTTCCCTTAGTTTCAGTGGAGCATAATTTAAGTTGCTATCTCAATCTGTGTTTCCCAGGGTATAGCTCTTTTACTCAAATTAATACTTTTACTTCTTTATTACAGTCTAAAATTCATTTTGGTTTACAGTATTCATGTTATATGATTTTATATATGTTTTTAGTTAAGAGAAAATAGTTGTGAAGAATCAGTGGATTCTATAAACACACACACACAGTCTTGGAAGTAGGAAACTTAGTTCTGTTCCTGGAGTCTATATTCTTAGCCACTGCTCCATATTACAATGAGAGTTTAGTTAAGAAGTATAAGATGTCTGTCCAGAATGTATCCAGCCATGTAAAATGAAAAATAGAGACATTAACTGAAGAAGATACAAGATGCAAAAAATATCATACATAGGACATTGATGGCTCAGTTCCCTTCAAAGTAGGCACCTTGGGACCTCACACAGTTCTAATTTCCATCAGCTTCCCTGTCATATTTTCCTGCATCTCATTGATGGTCTGAAATTTCTCCCCTTTCAAGGGTGATTTCAGTTTTGAGAAAAGCCAGAAGTTGCAGAGCACCAAAGCTGGGCTGTGGAGGGTGGCTGAGTCACCTGGGCAATTTGAGGTATCACCAAAAAAAACTCTACACAAGACATGATGCGTGAGCAGGAGTGTTGTTGTGATGAAGCTGTCAATTACCAGTTGCACATAGCTGCAGCCTTCTGAATCATCTGAGTAGTTTCCATGAGGAATGCTCAAGCTAAATGCAAAATCAGATGCAGATTCATTGCTCTACTTCCTCAGTCATTTTAAACGCAATGGCTACACGGTACACATGCTCATTCAACGGTGTCTACTGACTAGTATAGTGAAGTCATCATTGTTCACACATGCACATTCCAGTCCATTCTCCTTGGCTTCCAGGCCACATCGATGTCACTCAAACCATTCTCATTATATTAACAAAGGCTGGATAGTTTATAGTAAAAAAATCCAGTAAAATTTCAGATGATTCTATATTCCTTTTTTTTGCCAGGCTCTTAAATGGTATCTGTAAACTAAATAGGAAACTAATTTCCTTCCTTCTTTCCTTCCTTCCTTCTTTCCTTCCTTCCTCCCTCCCTTCCTTCCTTCCCCTCCCCCCGCCCTGCTTTTTGAAATTATCTAGAGCAAAAGAAGGAAGAATAGGAAGGAATTTGGCAATGGATCAGTTAATTTTATCAATGTAGACAAGGTTAAATTAGCAAGCTGAATTATCAAGACTGACTGTTTTCATTGATAAAATAAAATAAAGGAAATTGCCAGTTGTCCAATTCACAGGGTGAGGTATAAAGTCAGCCTTAAGTGTGACTAAAGTTGTGATTGATTGGAAGTAATCACTGGAACAGGTAGGGAAAAAATTGCACAGAAAACCAAACAGTGTGGATCTACTATCTTATTTTCAAGCACTTTCATATCCTTAGTTTTATTTACTTATGCTTTTATCAGTCTTTTTCTTTCTTTTTTTAAAGAAGCTTGCCTTATTTATAAAAAAAAAATAAAATAGTTTTAAAAATAAGAAAAATGAGGAATGTGAAATGATGTTTCACAAGAAGTAAGAGATCAGGTACAAAATTTATTCACAAAATTTGCCTTTGTATTCATTGCTCTTCATAACAAGGAGATCTAAATTTTACTCTAAACTTTTGTCAGTAGAGGGAAACTAGGAAATACAAGCAGTTACAAAAAGCACAGTCCTCAGTAAAAAAACAGGTGATGTATTATGAAAAAAGGCCTGTTATAAGTACTAAAGGAAATAATTTTCAAATTTAATCTCTTAAAGAAGACATTTTGTGACCTAATAATTATCATTTTTAAAATATCTTACAGCTTCTTTTTATGAACATTTAACCTCATTTTTATTGTTATTCTATTACAGTTGCCCCAATTTACCCAATTGATAAAGAAGAATAAAGTTGTACTATCACAATACCTGATATGAAACTATACTACAAGGCCCCTGTCATCAGAACAACCTGGAACTGGCTTAAGAAAAGACACATAGATCAATGGAACAGAACAGAGACTCCAGAAATAAACCATGTCTCTATACTCAATTAATATTTGACAAATGGTGCACTAACCTACAATGGAATAAAAATAGTCTCTTCAATAAGTGCTGTTGGGAGAACTAGTCTGGTGCATGAAAAAAAAAAGAAACTTACACCATACACCAGAATAAATAAAAATGCATAAAAGACTTAAATATAAGTTGTATTACCTTTAAAGTCCTAGTGGACAACATAGGCAGTACAATTTGCGCCTCTCACATAGCAATATTTTTGCTAATATATTTTCTAGGGCAAGAAAAAAATAAGTGGAATTAAATCAAATTAAAAAGCTTCTGCACAGCTAAAGAAACCATCATACAAATGAAAAACGAACCGACTGTATGGGAGAACATATTTGTCAATGAAACATGATCGTTTCTTAAAATACCCTTCCAGATAATGCAGCATAGCAAAGTCCAATTTGGTAAAACATTTTGGGGGAACAGGGGAGAAAAAGAGCACTAAATGATATACAGATATGGAGGTCTCTGATCATCTGCCTTAATCTAAGAATCATTTCAAAATTGCTGGAATAGGGTGTATTTTATTTGTACATATTTTGTATTTTGTCTTTTTATATGTTTGCTCATTTTATAAATCAAGACTTAACTCTTGCTTGTGTGGCTAACAAAATAGGAATATTAAAAGAACAAATTATGTATATTGCATATACACCTCCTGAGGATATCATTCATACTCTGTTATAACCGTAAATAGAAATAGCTGACTTTCATTAAGAGTGTTTGAAAAAAAAAAAAGAGTGTTTGACAATATCAACAAATTAATTGTTTTTTTTTAAAATAAATTCCAAACTTGTTTTTCTTCGTGTCATCAAATTTGTCAAGTAACTAGTCTTCTCTGCTTTCTCTGCACTCATGCCCTGGTCATCTGCTGTCAGCACACTACAAATGTTCTCAAGAAAAAGCTCCTCATGACCTTTCCAATATGATGGATAGTGTTCTGTCCTTACATTTAAACTCTGCAATTCCTCTGATTCTATTACCATCAACTTCCCTTTGTTCTCTTTATTACTCTTGGCTCCCCCTCTTTTTCTCTTCCTTTACTCATCTTTTGAAAGTCATTGCTCCCTTAGATTTTATCTTTAGCTCACAACTTTTCTAATGCTACCTTATCATCCATGGGCTTGGCATGAAACAGATGGCATGCGACCACAGCTAATGAGAACAGCTTAACAAAGGTACTATATATTTAAAAAATGATAGACAAGGTTTAGGGAAATCAACAGAGGACATTTCAGAGCTGCAGGGCTAACAACAGTAAAAGGAATTAATCATATCTAGGACTAAAAGGACTCAGGGAATGAAAGTTTACAGTTTCCCCTCCCACCCCAAGGGAGTTACAGAAAGAGGTCTACCTGCTGCAGGTATAGTCTTGGAAAGAGAATCGAACTCAACATTTAGTAATCCCTTGACTTAATAAGGAGGGAGTTCAGGGAATGCTTCCCATAGATTGATTTAGCAAAAGACAGAGGGCAGGAATGCTCATTGGTAAAATCCACTTACGTCAGTGTTCTGGGATTGAGGGCAGAACTGATGGGCAAGTGGAAGACAAGAATTTATAACATGTATTTCCTGGATGACCTCATCTATCCCTATGATTTCAAATGTGCAACATCAACTGTAAATCAGTTGTTCCCAAAGCTGCCTGCACCTGGGGAGGTTATATTTTGTCTTTTTTATATAAACAAGCAAACAAAAACTTTATCTAGATCACACTGACAAAATTTTGATTTAAGTGGTTGGAAGTTGGACCTGGGCTTCATTAATTTTTAAAAGATGTGTAATGTTCAAAAAGCTTTGAGAAACAGATCTAGGCTCAATATTTGCAAAACAATTCAAGTTCACATGTGTAACGGTCTCCTAAAATCCCTACCTAGATTTTCCATGTACATTTCAACCTATAAATGTACAAACTGGATTATATTTTTCTCAAATAGACTACACCTTTTTCTTTCTTGGTTGGTGACACTAGTGCTCAGCCAGGTTCTCCAAAGAGAAAACTAGATTGTTTGCAGTTTCTGTACCCTTAAGTTCTTTCTTATTCCTTTAGTTCCATTACTCTCTTGACATAAGTAAGCTCCTACTCCACCCTTACAATGTGTTTGTCATTTCTAAACATTCACAAGAACTTTTTTTCACAACTATTCTTAAGGCACCCTCAAATTTTTATTCAGCATTTCCTTATATAAGCAATATTATTAAAAGTATAATTAATTATATCATGTACTCTCCAAATGAATTGTAAACCAAATTTCAGCATATTACAATTACTGGCATTAATCTCTATAGAAACTGACTTTGAAAAATCAATTTTATAAATTGAATTTACTAATACTAATAAGAAACTAGTATAACATCTCATACTAATAGAGATTTTTCATATGTTTTAATTGTGTGATAATGTGATTATGCGTACAATTTCTCCTTTAAGTAACAGAAACATCTGCTACTAAAATTGTTTAAATGTCATTGTTCTTAGTTATAATATCAAGAAAAGAAGAGTGACGATGTGCTGGGGGAGCAAGGAGCAGAACAGTGGAGTTTTTTCTCCTGGTTTAATATTCTCTATATAAAAAATTAATCAAAATTGGGGTGTATCTATCCCACACTGCATTTCCTAAAGGGACATCAAAAAGACAGGTGAGAAGGGTAACATCGCAATCCCCCTCCTTCCACCTTGAAATGTTAGTCAATTATCCAGATTTCTTCCTCAAAAAATCCAACACAGCACAAGAGCCCTTAGATTTATCTAACATTTTTTGTAAACCAGCACTTCAAAACAATGAAAAATATCAGAGTAATTAAGAATAAGGGCTGATGTGAAGTGGAAAATTTGGTATTACTCAATTAAAAATAAAACAAAATATACAGTATCTACAGTAATCTAACTCATGGAAACAGAAAGCAAAATAGGAGTTAACGGATCCCGAGAGGAAGGGGACATGAGAAGTTGTTCAATGTGTATAGGGTTTTGGCTTTGCCAGGCAAAGTTCTAGAGATCTATACATTTATTGCACAGCAATGTTAATATAGTTAATACCAGTGACTGTGCACTTAAAATAATTAAGGTCATAAATTTTATGTTATGTGTTTTATATTGCAATTATCAATTAATCAATATTGAATAAAAAGACATCCTAGCACATTGATTTTTTCGTAAATACTGCTAAACCAGTTAAGTATTTCATTTAGTGCTGAAAATTTTCTGAGATTATCTGAATTGATCTTTTACATATTTTGTTATAGTACATTTTTAATAATTATTTGTGTTTCCTCTTACAGGACTTCATGTATCTTTAGTGGCAAGATATTGTTGATCTTGGTAATTCTAATACGTAGTGTACTGCATCCTGTGTGGGAGACCCTCAAAGATACTTAGACAGAAGGGAGGAAGGAAGGAAAGAAGGAAGGAAGGAAAGTTGGCCTGGATTGATGAGTGGATGAGTTAATCAGATTTAAAACATTTATCAATATTACCTCACAGAATTTTAGAAACACAGCTACTAACTGCTTGTTAATGTAACATTGTTTCAGTGCTATTTCAGGCCATAAGAAGATATTATTAATGACAGTCACTATCCACAAAGCCCACATGGGCCTAAAAAGACTCCTAGATAGTCACAATTCTTCCCCCAATGCCTTGGGTGTTTTGTGTGTGTGTATATAAAGCAGAAAAACTATTACACTCATTATATACAGAACAGATGTTCGAGGCATCATTCTAGGTATTTTTACACATAAAATCTGTTTGCTGAGGAATCTTCACATCAGTCCTAAGAGGTAAGCATTATTTTCTCCATTTTCTAAATGAGGAAGTTGAAACATAGATAAGTAACTTGTCCAATGTTACACAATCATGAACTGGATGACCTTGAATTTTTATGTAAACATATGGAAAGTATACAATCAGCTTGATCTATTTTTTGAAGTAAAATCATCAGTGTAGCTAGAACCAGATCCAGCAATAAAATTTCATTATCATCCTTGAAATTTTCCTCAATCCCCCTCACCTTTTCTCTAACCCCGAAAAGTCAAAAACTGACTTCTATCATCATAATACAGTAATCTCTTCGGATAAATTTTAAATAAGTGCTCTAATATAGAGTATCATCTTTTATTTCTGGCTTTACTCATTCAAGAAGCTTTAAGTTTCATCTATGTTGTTGGGTATAGTAATAGTTCATTCATTTTATTATCTTAGAGAATTCCATTCTAGAGAAATACTACAATTCATCTATTCGATCATTGCTTAGAAGTGTTTGTATGTGCTTTTATATATATGTATATGTATATAAGTGTATACATATACAGATATACATATATACATAGATATATGTATATGTATATAAGTGTATGTGTATGCGTGTGAGAAAGAGAGAAAGAGAGAGAGAGAGAAAATGATACAGTTCATTATGCAAAAGGCACTGTGCAGTTACTGGAGTAAAATAATAAAACCATCTGAACCAGTTTCTTACCTTTATGAAGCTTTACATTTCAGTAGTTTGATTCACTGTAGTTAACCAAGAGGTCAAAAATAATAACATAAAACATTTTGAAATGTCATTCATAGAGCTAATTAGACTAGTTTCAACAAACTGAAATAATAAAAAAAAAAGTTTGATCACATCAGGCTCTCTTTCATTTATATAAGCTAAACTATTTATTCCGTTTAATTCCAGCCACTGTACCAAAGAATAACCTTTATATCTGAGATGATCTGTAGGATAAACACCAGTCAGCACCAAGAACCCGGGTATCATAGATTGCTAATGATTCATAGTTTTACTTTATCATCTTAAAGAGATAGTATAACTCGGGGTAGAAAGAATAGTAGATGTTGGGTCAAAAAATTACAGCTCCCTTATTTAGTCTGTGCTGTGTCACAACCATGATATGTAACTTTTTCTTACCCATTAACATTTCTTGGAGTTCAGTTTCCATGTGTAAAATAATGAGTGAACCAAATGAACACTAAGGTCTTTTCTAGCTATGTACATCATACTTCAGTTAACAGCTTATAATTCTTGGATTGTTAAATTATGGGGCAAAACTTCTGCCCTCAGGGAAACTGTTTACAATACCCTTGACTACTTTAATCCTTAAACAGAAAATCTGATTGGGTTTATTTTAGATTACACTGCATAATATTTTAAAATGCAATAAACTTCTAATAGTTTCCCTTAGTAGACAAAAATCAATATTTACCTTTTAGTTCATCTCATTTAATATAGATTGTGGTCTAGTGAATAATTTCTGTTTTCTTACTTATTGATTATTTAATTATGTTACTGTCTTTGAGAATAAATGTCAGCTAAGGCTATACTTGTTAAGGAAACAACAAAGATGAATCTAAAATTATAATGTCAGTTACAGCATACACAAAAAATAGTATATCCGATTCTATATTTTCAGCTCTCATAAAATATGATTTTCCTACATATTTTTTCTGGATGCCATCTTCACGCAATAAAAGGCACATTTCTAAAGCAATAGTGTAAGTTGCTATTTATGCCAGTCAGTAACTCACATCATCTGTAAAAAACATGTTTGTATCCTTTCAACACTCTTCAGAGATGAAAGGAAGAAATTTGTGTACTAAAATGTCTTCATGTGTCCAAATCATGCAAATTCTCTCAGCCACTTCCTAAGATTTGCAGATGTGTAAATTGCTTCTGTTTTTTTAAGTAGGTATACAAGAAAATGAATCACAAATCAGTTTTTGTCCCACCTTATAGTTCTGAAATATTGTTCTTCAAATGTTGAGAATGGATTTATTATTGAGGTATTGTGAAATTCTGAATGGAGTCTAATCTTCCATTTTAATTTTTTATGAGGCAATTGGGTAAAAAAAAAGCTATAAATGCAAAAGATGTGTGTCAGTGTATGTAAGAACATGTACTTACATAACATATGCACATATAACACACTAATGAGGATCAGAACTCCTGGAGCCCCAGAGTGGCTTGAAAAAATAAAAAAAAAACTTAGGATTGGTACAGAATAGGAAAAAGATTGGGCTTAATAAAATCTGGATGACAATTGCTGGGTTTTACAAAGTGCTCAGTACATAAAAGACATTCAATAAAGTGTTTTCTTATCACAAAATCCTAAGTCACTCTCTCTGTGAACATATAGAATACAGAAGGAGTGTTTTAAGTTGTTAGATTTCTTATGCATATTTTGTTAAATTTATTTTTAGGTGATATGCATGTAATTATTTCACCTGTTTGAGGGAAAATCACCTTTCCAAGGCAACAGAGAAGCATTAAATACTTCTACAGAAGAAAAGTTATATCTATGTTTTAAAAACATTTACTCTTTCCGAAGTCAGTTGTGGTGACCCTTTAAATCACATTAGAGTTTTCTTAACAAATACATAATGACAGACTGCTGTGAGGTTTAAAAGCCCCCTCAATGGAAAAAAAATAATAATAGCATAGGGCTTGAGTAAAAGCATGATAAACACTGTGTATGTTGGTGATAAATCAATGAGTTATCATGAAGATGAATTTGGATAAATTATGACTTCCCAGGAGCCAATCTGGCTAGAGTAGGTTATACTCCTTTGTTTTTTTCCAAAAGAAGAATCAAAATGCAATGGGATTTCTCTGAACTCTATTCAAATTTTGTATGGGTCCTTGGCTCTATTTTCTCCCAAGTAGTCATCCACATTGTTTAGCATATTTCTGGGTCATGAATAAAATCCATAAAGCTGGTAAGTGTACTACAATGCATTATTTGTAACTTAAAACAATATTTGGGTGGAACCTAAGGCAGGGAAGTCACACTGAATGGCTTGTATTGGATGAAGTTTTGCTCTCCGGCCTGAAGCAAGGTATGTCCCTCTTTTCTACATGTCTCCTTCACTGGCTAAGGACCAGCAAGCAGAAGCTATTACTGGGCAAAGGAAAGAGGTGAGGTACATGTTCCTTTCTCCAAATGGCTTTCCTCTCTTTCCATGAAAAATGATGCATTCTGTTTTGCACAGAAAGTCTCTGAGGCAACTAGAGCTGAGTCCCTAGAACTGGGGACATTTAGAGTGGATGATGAGAAGAAGAAAGGAAGGATAAGGAAAGAGGCAAAAGGAAGACAGAGAGTCCACAAAAACACTGGTCAATCTCCCTGCAACTTTTTGACAGTAGCACTTGGGCAGCCCTCTGCTATAAACAGGTTTGAACTGAAAATCAGTTTGATATATAGTGGGGAATATAATTCTATTTGTATTTTAGTAATGAACTGAGTGCCTGAAAATCATTTTTTTACCTGATTTTTTATTTGTTTATATCTATGAAAACCCTCTACACCTACCTCATAGTAGGGACTTCCATAATCCCAATTTGA
>PVJI01019471.1:0-30998 GCA_004026765.1 Micronycteris hirsuta | reverse complement strand
TATTTATTTATTTTTAGAGAGAGGGGAAGGGAGGGAGACAGAGAGGGAGAGAAACAGCAATGTATGGTTGCCTCTCACATGGTCCTCACTGGGGACCTGGCCCGCAACCCAGGCATGTGCCCTGACTGGGAATCGAACCGGGACCCTCTGGTTCCCAGCCCGCGCTCAATCCACTGAGCTACGCCAGCCAGGGCTAATTTATTTACTTTTTTTTTTTAACTTGCTACATAAAAAAGAAAATCCCAAAAGAAAAAATGCTATCCTCATCTTCCAAGTTTCTAGGAGCTCCCCAGTGTACTTTTTAATATGAGTTTTATCCTTGTTTCATATTATTTTTTTCTCTTACTGATATTCAAAGTAGAAATATTTTTGATAGTTCTATTCTATTCTAAGTTCACCTGCATCATTTCCAACATTTGTGTCTGTATTTCTCAATGTGGTACATATTCCCCCAATGGCACAAGCCATTACTACTACTAATTAGATTCCTTTGTGTATTTCTCTTCACCTTTGATCTCTGAACACTAGAGGAATGCTTGGTTCACTCTTTGGAACTATTTAATTCTCTGTTTATACCAAACTTTGTGATCTCATCTAATTTCATGGTTACAATTATTTATATACTGAAGCCTCTCAAATAGCCTCTTCCCCTGAATATGAGACTTGGATATAAAAAGTATTTCAAACTTAACATCTCTAAAATCTATTCTCCAAATATCTGCCCGTCCCACACTCAGCCCATCTCGGTTCATGACTATTCCATCGTTCCAGGTGCTCAAGCCAAAACACTATTCATACTGGACACCACAAATCCAGTCTGTCACCCAACACCACTAACTGTAATGTTTAATCACCCCCTTTGATTATATCTTGGTCCCAAGGTCACAGCCTTCTGTCACCTGAATTATCACGGAAGGCTCCTAACTAGTCTCCCATTTCTACTCTTGCTCTATTTCAATATCTATTCTTTACATCCTGCAATCAGTTTGATCCTGTCAAGATATGTCAAATCATGTTACTCCACTGCCCACCCGCACTGTCCTGCTGGTGGCTCTATAAACCACTGTCACCACCCTGACCTCCTCTCATACTACAGATCCTCGCCCTGACTCTCCTTTGGCCAAACCGGCTGTGTTACTGTTGCTCAGAGACCAGGAGTACGCCTCCTCTGGGGACTTCCCCTTTACGAGCCCCTCTGCCTAAAATGCATTTCCCCTCAATATCTGCCCGCTAGCTTCCTCACACTGTTTTAAGTCCTTAGTTTTCCCAAGGCACTCAGAAACACTCTAATTTACTTATTTTTATTATCTCGTTTCCTATCAAAATATAAGCTTTTTGAGAGCAAGGAATTTTGTGGGTTTTTTGCTCATGAATTTATCCCAAGTGCCCGGAAGAGTACCTGGCACATGCAATAATAAATGTCTGTCACTGAATGAATAAATGAGTAATTAGTAAACAATGACTATTCATCATAGTATTTTGACTTGTTATTCAAATTTTGGAGGAAAGCAAAATGAGATCTGAAAGTGATAAACTTTATTACAGCAAGAAGAAGCCCCCAAAAAGACAAAAAGAGAATCAAAATTTATATTAGACAAAGAAAATGTACTTAGCTCCAAGATAAATGAAAAATGTCCTAATTAACATGGAAGGTCAACTAAAATGAGAACTACATGCAATTTTCATTCACTCTACAGGTTTTAATCAACCTCAGAACTGTCGTAAGCATATAAATTAGACTGTGTTTTAAACACATTAAAATTCTTCTTTTCTTAATGTGAACAAAGGACTTATTCCTTGCTCTAACTCCAGTGCAGTCATGAATCATGCTTCCAAAGTAATCTGTGGACACGGTATGTTTTTTTTAGGGGTCTGCAGCTTCACAGTCTCTACAGAAATCAGATTAACTACACATATAAAGAAAAAATATATTTTAATAAATAAAAATTAGAAGTTATTTTCATTTACACATTAAGAAATTTTTACATTTATGTACTGAAGACTAAATATAATAAAGTAAGATAAATAAAACACAAGCTATGCTCTGCCTCTGGCCAAGACTGAGAAGTTTCTATTGAGACAATCTTCTGAAAGATAACAATTATAAACTATAGAGGTGATGGATACTTACTGCAGCATTAGTGACAGAAAAAAACAGGTGCCTAATACTGCAGAAATATTTAAAAATGTATTACACTTCCCTCTAACAAAGAATCTATATGTTACCTGTCCAAAAATTATCTTGGATGATGAGGAAATACCAATAATGTATTAGATAACAAAAATGGAATAATGTTACATGTTACATGCTGTGATTTTATAAATAAACATACACAGATGTACATACATATATATGCACACAGATGGACACATAAAAACTCTATACACACAAACTATCTTCGGAGGGAAAATACCAAAATATTGACAATGGTTTTCTCTTAGTTATGAGACATGCAATTTTTATGGTTTTCTGATTCATTTAAATTTTTGTACGTGTACTGGTTTTGATATCAAAAGAAAATAAGCATGACAAAAATTACCACTGAATGTACAAATAAAGAAGTCTTGAGAAAAATTATCTTTTAGGAATCTGAAAACAAAAACTAGATTCCAAAATAATTACTGTTAATGTATCAGTAGAATCTCTTTTTTAAAAAAGCCCAAAGAATTCCACGTGAAAGATGCTCTTTACCCAGAAACAACATGTATTCACTTTGGTGGGAACTTTCCAGAGCAGAAATCTGTCATTTCTAGGTGTCCTCTATTTTTTTTTGGAAAATGTTATTTTAACTTAATAATAATTTTCTCCCACCTTTTCCCCCCATCCCAGGATCATTGTTACACTACATAATGTTCAAACAAGATTGAAAATAACAGAATGAAATGACACTTTATTTGTTATGGCCAAAATGCCCTAATTATCACAGTAGAGCACTACTGTGGGCACTAGTAGGGAAGGAAAAAAGAGTACAACATACTACCTAATTCTTAGCCACTTACTTTGTCACCTGACAGTCTTCTACAAGCCTGTTTAGTTTCTGACTAGAAGCTCTACCCTGGTCTTTCTGGAACTTGGTCAACTCCTATTTCTGCCACTTTATATCCACACGCTCCAGTGTACCTGCTTCTTGCTTCCTACTCACTCCCTCCACTCCGCCAGGGCTACCTACTGTCATGAGATAATACGAGTCAATTAAATTATATATAATGCACTGCTGTGAAACAGACAATTCACTCCCTTCTTTGAAGTATTTGGAAGCAAAACAACCTGAAATAATTGAAGACACAAGGTCCAATCCTTTTACATTACCTGCATGACACACACGTTTCTTGTTGGGGTTATTAACGTGTACTTGCACTGTTTTCAAACTATGTTCACACCATGTATTACAACTACCATCTGGAAAATAAAGGGCAAATATTGATGTCCTGATTTTATATTTAAAGAGAAGACCATTTGTCTAAATCACATACATTTGTGTTTAAGTCTTACGTGTTAGAATCTAGAGTCTGAGTCTTCCAAAATAATAAGCTTTTACTAAAAAAGTGCTCCAGTCACTTCCTTTTCTTCAAAAGGCATATCTACCAAAAACATCAAATCCTTTACAGGTTGTAGATGTTCTCAGAGTCTTGGGAAATGCTAAGTAAGTTGCTTGTTCCTCTCTAACACTAGTTGGCTAGACCAGGGATTAAAAGCTTTGGCATTCCAGGGTACTCATTTTATAGAGTGGACAGCAAACTCCATTGGTGTTTATTTTGTTGTTTAATAATGTTTCCTACCTTAATATTTTGTTGTTTAATGATGCTTTTGTGTTTGCATATTTCATTTATTTTTTGCTTAGGGCTTTATGTGGAATAACCAACCATGAGTTGCAGAAAATGGAGAACACAATGAAGCACAAGTAATATATCTAAGATGTCCCATAGGTAATAGGTAAGTACATAGAACGAAAAGTATAGAAGAAGCTTTCTAAATCCTGTTCATCCTGGTTGTAAACCACTGCAAAAAAGGACTTCAGTGCCAACACAGTGTGGCAAGAACATCAAACAATGGGTTCATCTAATAATAGAAATAACCTATATTATGTCCTTGGGAGGGAAATAAATTCAGAGAAAAATCCTTTAAAAATGAAAGATGTTAACATCCTTTAAACTTTGATTATGACTAACTGAAGTAGTGGAGGTGAAATTAAACAAATGTAGGGGAGATTTATAGAAAGACATCACCCTTGATAGGGTCAGTGTAAGATATCAGACCAGAAGATGCACAAAGGGGGAGTTTTGTCTCCTATTATAAATCCAACCTTCCACTAAGCGCTACATTTGAAAGAACTGTCCAATTTTTGGACTCTAAAAAATATTGCACTATTCTGTGAGATTGTTCTGATATTCAGTGTCTAATATTTCCTGGGAAATTATATGCACATCTACACACAAAAACATACAAACCCACACATACGCAATATTACAATTTAAAGGGTCCATAAACCCCCAAATATTCACTATTAATACAATATGTAGATGAGATATATGGAAACAAACAAATGAACTTAATCTTCCCTCATTCTTCAAAAAAGGGAAGGAAGTCATGAGAAGAACAGCCAACATAATCTATTTTCCAATTAGAACAAAAACTTCCAATTAGCAACCTGGACCTATCTCTAGAGTATGATTAAAGGATAAAATTTTCCCAAATATGTACATGCCAAATACTTGTGTAAGTTCAACTTTAAGCTTCAAATACCAAAATCAGTTTGCCTGATAAAAAAAATTTTGAGATTAAAAAAAAAAAAAAAGAAGCCTTATCAGACAGATTCAGATTCAGGTTTCCAAATCTAGATATTTACGGGTGCTGGCTTGCAGATATTTGTATAGTAACAGACACTCGATTTCTATAGTGGGAGATACTTTAAAAAATTTTCCAGTTTCTCAATGTTTTATTTCTTCTTTCTATGCCTTTATGACAGTATGGGCTACAGCTTCCTTTAACATTAAGTAATATCCAAAGGAAAATGATGCATTTAATTTTTTAAATGTGAAAATAGGAATAATTACAAAGCAATTCAATAAGCCAAACAGAAAAACAATTACGTAAAAATAGCTTTAAAGGGTTGAGGAATGATAAACCTTTTTCCAAACTATTTCCATGTCTTAAATATCCTCTCTTTGCCAAGAATAATATTTGAAAAGTTTAGGTTGCCCTACGATACTTACTATGGAAATCATTTCCAGATGTCATTACGTGTCAAAGTGCAAAGCACTTTCATCCAATGAACAATTACGTAGGAAAGGTAATTTTCTGCATCGGACATAAAATAATTCCTAACGAGCTGCTGAAAAATTATAATGGGGAAACGTAATTTATCCCTTGCTAAGAAAAAGTAAATGAAAGACATTCGAGTCAATTTCTTATAAATTAATGAGATTAATAATCAGCCATGTCATCTCGGGCCAGAGAGAAGGAGAAAAATAATGCTAGGCATCAACCACATGCTAGATACTAACAGATGCTCACAAATATTATATCCTTTCTTGATGTAACAAAATTGAGAGACAAATCTTATTTCTAATTTACTGATAAGAAAATGGAAGCTCAGAAAGGTGAGTGTCATGATGAAATTGCAAGTAATAGGATCTGAACTTAAATGCAGGTTCCTGTGGCTCCTGTGTCAGTTTACGTCCCTCTACACCATTGTATTTGTAAAATGAAAGGTTATACTAGAGATGATCTCTAAGGTCTCTTTTAGATTAATGGAAACTCGTTTTGATGATGCTATGGGAGCTATTCCTGTACTACTAGCAAAACAGGTTATATAATACACTGAATTGGGGGATTTCATTGTCAAAATACAAGGAAAATTCAGGACAAAGAAACCTATCTTCCATTACGACACACTATCATTATTATGCTATAGTATTATAACTAAGTATGGTCAAGGGCCCATAAAAAATAGATAGCAATTTTTTTAAAGAAAACTTATCTAAAAATTACAAAATGTTTTTGTTGACCACTCATTTGTTTTTGCTCACTGCAAGGTATCTAATGATATTTTGGAGCCTACGGTGTCCAATTATTAAACACAGATACAAAGCATTTAAAATTCCAAATAACTTTTGCACCACTGCCACTGAACTAGCAAAAAAAGTTTAGCCTGCATAAATAAGAGAATAACATGAAAGCTGTCTTATTTTTTTTTTCAATGGAGTTCAGCACAAAGAGTTGATATAAACACTGTGCCTTGAGAGAAACCTGGACTTCATAATGAGGAATATGACATATAACAGCACCAGTCAGCTCTTTCCACGGGCTTATTGTGTTCATTGATTTTAGTTTTGAGTAAAAAAGAACAAAGAAATATTCAGCTCCACCAAGCTAAGGAGACTATTATTTGATTTCATTGGCAATCAATCTATTTGAGTAATCCAGTGGGGGCGGGGGGGATCAAAATCAGTGCCTGTCACATACAGCCAGGTTTTACTGTCACAATTATATTCTCAATAGCCAAGATAAACTGTAAAATGCAACATGAAATATCTCCCAATACTGCTACAAAGACCTACAGTTTCAAAGGTTTCACATAGCACACAGAAAAATCACAAACACAAATAATACCAGTAGAGTGTTAACCACTAGAAGTTGTTTAGTAATAAAAAGTGAAAAGAGAAAGTATTAGAGATCATTTCTACATACTGAAAGAGGAGGAAACACAAAGGGCTGTAATTAAATCCATGTAAATCATCCTCAGTAGACACACACCATTCATTTACATGAAAATGCTTAAAAAGGCTAGTTTAGCAACAGCAGATAAATTTACAGCAGTCAGTAATTTAAATGATTTTCTAAAACCCTCCCTATTTCCTTTTTCACCAATATTATTATTTCACCTATTTATTCACTCAAAAACAATTTGAATTCCAAGATAATTAATATATGCATTCAAGAAAAAAGTTGAAAACGCTCATTCATATTTTAAAATATTTTGAGTTATTCATTCAACAACTATGTATTACACATCTATGTGCCAAGCAGTGTTAAATGGCAGAAAAGTAAGCAGTGGTTTTGTTTCCCATTATTCCTAATTTTAAGTACCAGTTTCTTGAATCTATTTTTCAACAACAATGTCATTTTATGAACACCAGCAAACCCTTTATCAACCTTTTAGATATCATTGTTATAAGCAACAAGAGCGGTAAATCAAAATCAGTAGTAGGCTTACATTTACAAGTCTATTAAAGCTTTAACAGACTTTTATTTTTCATAATATTCTAAGTTATTTCTTAGCCATATATAGAGAAGATTACAACTCCACATCCTGAGACAAATAAAATAGCCAAGTGCTTCTTAGTATTAATACTCAATTTATTTCTTAAACATTTCAGAGAAAGAGTATTTGTTGTAGTAGCTACTAATTTAGGAAGTATAGTCATGCCCTAATAGGCTTGCTATTTACCAACAATTAAACCAGGAATGTCATATTAATTTCTTCCTTTTTAAAAAAAAATTACTCATTTCTCATTAAAGAATAACTCTGTCGTGACAACCGGTTGCAGGTGAACTTATAATTGATACACTCCACACACAGGCATATCCTACAAAATGTTTCCCTTGTTAACAGTTTTATAAATAGAATGATTTTTTTTAATTTAATACCCAACTTAATAGAGATATCACTCCATAATATAAAGACTTTTGGACAATATTTTTTTCCTGAGAATATATTTTTACTTATGATTCAAAAACTCAATATAGTATACATGGTCCGGCAGAAGTAATGCCTGCTTCAGTGTGGTTGGTAGGGTACATGAATGTCTTGCACAAGATAGTCAGCAGTTTGAACATGTCACCTAAAATATCATATGGTGTGCTTGAGTGTGATATTGTTATGTTACAGAATCACATGCTTATGATCTTGTAATGAAAGATTTTATAGTAAAAAGGAGCATTATTTGTGCCAGACCTTATATAAATAAAATTATGCATAGAAAGATTTGTGAGTTACTCTCAAACTGTTAGTAAAACATCAGAATTGTGTAAATATTCTTGAAAAGCTCAAAGTGATTACAAATGGTCTATGTGCAATATATAATGAATACAGAGAAACTCTGTAATAAATTTAATTATTTAGATAAATATTAATTGTTTGGATCATGAAAAAACGTTTTAAGGATTATACCACCTACTTTAAGAACAAATTATGTATGCTGTACTTTAGTTACATTTTAATTATTTGGGCATTAAGTTTAACAATCTAACACAATTCTTTTTTTTTTTTTCATTTAATGAAGACGAAAGTGGAAGATGCCTGGAAATCAAATGATGACCTATTATATGCCTGGGAAAAGAGAGTAATTTTGACCTGAGGAGGGGGGACGATTATTTTAGAATGTGGAAGAAATTTGTCAAAGACAACACTTCAATGGATATAAGAAATTGCAACACATTTGCAGAGAAAAATTTATTTATCTTGGAGTATAATACATGCAAATAATGTCTTGAAAAGAAGCAATGAACTGTGCTAAAACTTGTTAAAGTTGGCTCAGTTTTAATAGGCTTTTTTTTGTAAATTTTCAAAATCTTTTACTGCCAAATATTACATTAATGCCAGACTGGAATTATGTTTTCTTTCTATTAAAATAACAAATTGATCTCAGTAATTTCAATCTTCTCAACAGGCGGTTATAAAAATCGTTCCTAACCTTCTGTTTAATTTAAGCAGAGACTCTGTATCTCTCCAGAACAATTTTTTGTGCATTAAGTTGATTTTATTATGGTCTGATTATTAAAAACATAACTTCACTACTATGGAAGAGCTACGTTTTCTTGTAGTTGTGTTACCTCCTATTTTATTTTATTTTATTGATTTTTTTAAGAGAGAGAAGAAGATTAAGGGAGAGAGAGAGAAGCATCGATTTATGGTTCCACTTATTTATGCATTCATTGGTTGATTCTTCCATGTGCCCTGACTGGGGATCGAACCCTCAACCTTAGTGTATAGGGACAATGCTCTAACTAACTGAGTTACCTGGCCAGAGCCCTTCTATTTTATTTTTAAGTACTAAATATTAAGCACAATTAATGTAATACTACCATTTTAATAAACATTAATATTAGTTCTATTAAAATATTTTGGTTCGCAGGCATCTATGCTACTTGGTAAAAAGATCAATCTCACGAAATACCTTTTTTTGATCTTGCCTGACTGATAAGACCAAATTCAGAAACATAAGAAATTTCAAGAAGTCTCTTTTTAAAAACTGCAGAATTTTCTATAGGGCTTTGGACAACTACAAGGATTCGCTCCGTTTATGAGACTAGGAGAACTAAAAATAATTAAGTTTGGTTGGTTCCATATATTCTACCTAGCTCATCATCATTGTAAAGGCTGCATAGGAAGGGCTTCAAATCAGAAAAATTCAATCTTTCGTAAATTAGTTTTCTTCAGATAAATGTAATTAAAATAAAACATGTGCCCAAGATATGACAAGTTACAGGAAGAACCTGAAATTTGTTAATACCCTCATTGCCCATATAGCCTTACCCTCAATGGAAAAACAATAACCAAATCTTTATGAAATAGGTAAGCTCAATGCCCTGATAGATAAATTTTCTCCACTCAGATATTGTTAGTTAACATAATGTTAGTCACACTTAGTCTCATCAGCAAGTGGTTTCTGCATTCCACCCACACTTTACCTGAGGGCCCTGCTATAGTCTAGAAATTAGGTCCTTAACTAAAGACCTCAGTGTAAAGGACTGAACCAGAAACTTCTGATTATGAAGTCTTCAAGAACTAGCTTCAGGAGTACAGCCTCCGGGTTCAGGCTTCGGTGCTGACAGCATATACACATCAGCCAGACTTTATCAGGACACAGAGCAAGAATTTGCAAAGCAGACGACTTCCTGAAACAGACTGCAATCCCAAAATTCAAGAGACCACAAATTACCATGTTTTGGCCTGTATAATGCATACCCACATTTTTGTCCCAAACTTTCAGGAAAAAAATCTTTTAATTTTTGAAATGTATTTATATTTAAAAACAAAACTGATTATCTTATTTCAGGGTATTATTTTTGTATACAGATATTGTTATTTCTGTCTAGAGTTTCACTTTTAACACATAAGCATAAATAAAATAATTTAAAAATATTTATATAGATATGGAATTAGTACTACACATGTATAATGCACATCCTTATTTTTCTCTCAAAACTTTGGGCAAAAAGGGTGCATTATACACAGCAAAATATGGTAGTTAAGTATAACTTAATGAATGACGAGGGATATCTAATTGAATTCTTAGTTTGGAAGACTATTGATATTTTTTAATGTTTTATTCTCTGATTGGTATATGATAAAGCTCTTCATCCTTCGTGATATCTAATCCATACTTTAATTGGAACTTAAATGATACCTTGTTCCTACTGACCCCTCAAAATTCAATACTACATTTTTTTGTTGTTACTTTTAATGGAAAAGTAGTTAACAGGATAAGTACTAAAAGAATTTGTCATTCTTTATAGCAGAATGTGATTTGACAAACCAAACTGTTTGGATTTTACAGTGTTATGTTTAAGATCGACTTTTACTATATGTAAGTGGTAAGCCTTTCAAAGGGGCAATGGCTATACTTCGTATGTGTACCGACACCTGCAAAACTCTCTGTCATCAGATCTGTCCCTTTAGCCAAGGATAGGTTCCCAGCATGAGGGGAAGGTCACTTTCTGACGGGCTAGACATCTCAGCTCATTCGGAAGACATAAAAGAGAAAGGAATTCACCTGCTTTTAAAGGCACTTCAAGTGATACCTTGTGTAGATGAATAATTTGAGTTGAATTTCTAAGCTTCTAAACAGGAAGAAAAAGATTTTTTTTTTAATTTGTGGAATAATGGAAGCTATTTAAGAAACCTTGCAAGGCCCTGACCAATGAGGCTCAGTTGGTTGGGTGTTGTCCCACAAAGTGAAAGGTCACTCTGGTTCAATTCCCAGTCAGGGCACATGCTCAGGTTGCAGGTTCAGTCCCCAATAGGCACACATACAAGAAGCAACCATACTCTTTCTCCCTCCCTTTTCCTCTCTCCAAAATTAATTAATTAATTAATTAATTACTTAAAAGATTAAAAACTAGCCTAAATTTCTAATAAAATCTCCAAACAGAAGTTAATTTTCTGAACTTACTAGTTGTTTAATACTGTATGGCACTATATATTTCGATCCTACTAACAAGGCTTATATTTGTTAATAAATACTACTTGTTGTACCTATGTAAATGAATCAGAGCAAAACAAAATGAAACCATCTTTTCTGGTTGTTTTAATAAGAATTGTCCTTAGAGATTATTTATCATCATAAGGGGAACTCTTAGGGGGAAAACTTATAACTAGAGAAAAGAACAACTAAATACCCTTTGTCCAAGGATTAGCTAATTCTTTAAGTGTATGTACCTTTCCTGGAATGGCTATTTATTGTCAAGATATTTTATAAATATATGAGAGAAGACGTTGATTTGGGAAATAACTCATGGCGATACAAATGATACTTATATGATAATAATGCAAATAAATTATCTAGGACAGAAGCAAATGACTCATCTGGTAGTAAAGAATACCTCAAAGGTTTTCATTTTATTGCCATTACTCTATTTAATATAAAATCAGGAATCTTATTGCAGTATTCTTTCTTTCAGTGACTGTAAATGCTTCCCTTGTTCCTAAAATCTTTAGAACCAGCCTACCTCCCTGCTGACTCCCTCATTAATGATTAAATGTACCTTTGGCATCTGTTCATCCACATATATAACATGACTCATTTTTAGGTTTTGAGTTTTTTTATAAGGCATATTACCTTATTTCTTCTACGTCAGAAAACTTAGGAAGAAAACGAGAGAATACAAAAATTCTCAATAGTAAAAATTGCAGGTTATAAAGCTAAAATAAATGCATTAAGGACAGAAAGATTTCCACTTTCAAGTTACAGATCCTGAGTGCTTTAAAGCAAAGGAAAAACTAGCAACCCTGGGCTGAGAATGCAGTAGAGAATACAATGCTTCTCTAACGATTGCTTTGTCTACTCTTCTAAATTCAGTTTCTAAATTCTACTCCCTACAGATCTATGCTACCATATATGCATCAAATAGTCCTCTAACAGGCAGGCATTGCTGCTCGCCTACCCCACACCCGCCCCCTTCCTTATTCCAATACAATCCGGTTGCTTATGTGCATCGTGAGAAGCCTCAGCCTCAGCTCCCACTGGGGCAGGAGGGTGGGCCTGGAAGGATAAGCCAAACCTTGTCTAATTCTCTCTATTACTGGTGGATTTAGTCATAGGTATGTGACATAATTTTGGCAAATTATACAAGAAGATAAATCTCTTGATGGTAACCTGAGAAAAGTTCTTTGCTTATTTAAAAGAAAAGCAGGCATAATGAAGAAATAAGCGTATTTTCTTCATATCTAAATGTACCATATTTTTGGACCATAAGACACACCTAGGTTTTAGAGGAAAATAGGGAAAAATTTTTGAAGCAAAAAAATGTGGTAAAATATTTAATAATATAAATAACAATATTTCACCAATGTAAATGTAAACAGAACACTCAGTCTATAAGATGCATCCCCATTTTCCTCCCAAATTTGGGGGGAAAGGTGCATCTTATAGTTTGAAAAATACAGTAATAACTATAACAGCTGCAGATTTTATACCCATGAGAGAATAGACCTGAGGTAAAAAGATGACCTTTCAGAAGAGAGAAACAGAGGGACAGAAGAACCTGTTTCCTTGAGGAAGTCAATGAGCCACTGAATTAGCCAATCCTGGAACTCTCAAATTGTGAACGCAGCTCTCCTTATGGTTTAAAGGCATTTTGATTCGGAGTTCCCATTACTTGTAGCTGAAGAAAGCATGAGAGAAACAAATTCTGCCATACTTCCAAGCTACCCCATAGTTTGTTTTTTCCTAAAGACTCTAAAGAAGGATCTCAACTTATACTTATTTATATAGACTTCCAAAGTCAGATCTTTCTCCTATATTTCTATAAACTCAGATTCCTAACCTTGACTCTCCCAAAACATGAAACCTCTGGCAATTTCCTTAACCTCTTTGAACTTCAGTTTCCTCATCAATAGCATGAGGTTAACACATATTTCAAGGGCTTTTATGTGAATTAAGTGAAATGACATATAAAAAATGTTTGGGATTAGATAAAAGTGTAGTAAAGGCACTTAAAAATATATCCTGTAAGCCTAACCTGCCTAAAATAAGCATCAGACATTTAAAACATAATTTTTGAATAGCCAAATTGGCCACTGCACTTTTCCACTTAACTGACCAACTGTTTAAAACTGGGGGTAATGGAGGAGGTAGAAAAATACATAATCAACTTGAAATTTGTGGAACTGTCTCCTTTAATTTTATTCTCATAAACTGCAAGAAGCAAGGGGAAGATTTTATGATGCTGTTGGCATTTCTAGGTTGTCTTGTGCTCTATGTAAAACATTCACTTTTTATTGAAAAATATGTCTCAATAATCTCCTCTTTGGGGGAGGGAGAAGAGGCCTGCAAACATATCATACCACTTATTAGATTGGAAGGCTGGCCCTCTTCCAAGATTTTTAAAGCATTCTTATGTAATGATAATAAAATATATAAGCATAATCTGCATTTTTCAGTACATTAATTATATGAAATAATTAACATCACATATTTTTTAAATAATCACTAATTTAATCACTTGCCTTTCATTGTTTTTTTGTATATTTTTTTCCTGGCAGTCTTCTTGTATTTAAAAGATAATAAACTTTTAAACTGCAAATGTCTGAGTTGCTTAGCCATCATGGGGCAAGTTTATTTTTGAAGATGAAAAGTATAAGGTCATAGCTGTACTTTCCCTCACACTCCCCACAACAAAAAGTAATTTTGTTCCTTTGGATTATGTATTGATTTTAAGATACCTGTTAAAGGTGACTATACAGGCTTTGAAATTACTCTGTCCCCTTATCCGTAATTCATTTCGGAAGTTGGAAGTTCTCTAGCACTGGCACCAATATGTTTTTTTCTTTTTTTAATACCAGACTGTCTTTTCCGCCTAAAATTTATTGGGATGTGTCTACTTAGATACAATATGTCCCTGAAATATCAAGAAAATACTCCTGTCTCAGCATGCCATTTCTGTCCATTGAAATTCAGACATTCTTAACGCTGCATTTATGTCCAACAAGGGTAAGTCCTTACACTAAAAGCCAGCCCTCGTGAAGTGGCTCACCTTACACGTGGTCCATTGCAGCCTTTCAGTGTCTGACCCTGTCGTGCCTCCAGCTCCCACTGGTTTTAATAAGCAACTCAAACGTGGTAACCTATCTTCTCTGTGCTGAGGGCACAGGCACCAACAGACACATGATAACACGGGTTAGAAGAACACACTGAAATAAGCCCGTAATTCCAGTCCTAAAATACCCCATTGCAAACAAAGTCTTAAAATTATTTTCAAACCCTAAACTTTAGTCTGAGTCCTTCAGTCCATGAATTTTTCTTCTACCATGCATGCTCTAATGAGACACCAGATAATATATGTGTTTCTAACGGTTTGCTTAAACAGACATGCAGCAAGTGTTCATCAAATAACTAAAAATAGCAGACAGGTAAACCAAAGGAAGGACAAAGCATCTCCCTAGGGGGTAAGAATAATACGGAGGAAACCCTGAAATGCAGCACAAATTCCAAACAACAGCAAGTCTGGGATTCCACTTCATGTGGCACTCAAGACAGTCATTTAGAACTTTAAAAAGCATTTTTCAGAGCTTTAAAAAATTGTAAAGAAAGAATATTTTATATAAAGTAGAAAATCACTGTGAATTAAATAAAATATATACCTGATTGTATAGTGAATTTAAATGTCCGTGATCAAGGCAAGGAAATTTGTCAGCTACATCCTAATTACAAAGCAGGATGATACTATGGCAAGAGTAATTTTGATATTAGACAGAAAGATCAAAGTTCAAATCCTGTTTCTGGCTGGCTTTAATAAAGTTATTCACTCTACTGTCTAAAATTTCACTAATTTTGTAAGGTTCATGATTTTACATAGTATTTACTACTGAGAAATACTGCTTTCCAGGAAAAAAAAAAGAATTCTGTTGTTTAAAAGAACAAAATCTTTAGCCCTGGCTGGTGTAGCTCAGTGGATTGAGCGCGGGCTGGGAACCAAGCGGTCCCGGTTCGATTCCCAGTCAGGGCACATGCCTGGGTTGCCGGCCAGGTCCCTGTGAGGGCCATGTGAGAGGCAACCATACATTGCTGTTTCTCCCTTGCTTTCTCCCTCCCTTCTCCTCTCTCTAAAAAATAAACAAAATCTTTAAAAAAAAAAGAAAAGAAAAGAAAAAAGAACAAAATCTTTAAAATCTCTGAATGATGCACAGCATTCCAGCTTTAAACTGAGACTTTCTGGTTCTGTCACCTTCTTAGACTCTAACACTCACCTGCAGCACTTTGACGTTTTCCAACTGTGTTCATGAACTCTTCCCCCTCTCCTTCTTGTCTCCCTTCCCCACCCACGTCTTGGTTCTCCTCAGGCAAACCGCACAGATTCATACATGCACTGTCTGGGGCCATTTTAACAGGCAAGGGTAACTACATGACAGAAAGAAAATAAACCCCCATTTGACCAGATAAGCTCTGTCCTTTAACACACACAAAACTGGCCATACTATCACAGCGCACTATCTCTTTACCAACATTACGCACAGAAATGTATTCTGCCACTCTGTCATCTTTGCTTCTGATAGATTTGCTGTCAAATAATCCTATCAGTTCAAACATGTAAGATTTTGGCAGTTATGACCTTGCAGAAATACATGTCTTACACTGGCTATAAGAAGGTGATGAAGCCCTGGCTGGTGTAGCTCAGTGGATTGAGCGCGGGCTGGGAACCAGAGGGTCCCGGTTCGATTCCCAGTCGGGGCACATGCCTGGGTTGTGGGCCAGGTCCCCAGTGAGGGCCATGTGAGAGGCAACCATACATTGCTGTTTCTCTTCCTCTCTGTCTCCCTCCCTTCCCCTCTCTCTAAAAATAAATAAATAAATTTTTAAAAAAAAGGAAGGTGATGAAAATATTACACAAAGTGATCCACTCATTTTACTGAGTGATTAAGGTTCCCAGAGAGATTGACTACAGGTTAGAAATGGTAAGTCACCAAAAAACTTCCCTTGAAATTAATCCTCAGAGGTATTAAAATGTGATACATTGCACACACAATATTGTTTACTACGTTATGACTACGTCTTCTCTTACAAAATTAAGACACTAGTATCATTACAGAAAAATCTTAGCTAAAATTGTGTTACCTAAGAAATGTTATCATATGACTCAAATGTGGACCCCAAAGTGTCACCTGATTTCATGACGTCACACCACCAGAAGAAAGCCGGGCACAAAAATCATGACACGTGCCCGGCCCCCGTTCGATACACAAACACATTTAGTCTCTCCAAAAAACTATTGGAAGAAGGCACCCTTATTTTAACGATCTGGCTAATACTCCTGAGATAGAAATCAAAAAGAGTATACATAGTTCTAAAGGCAACATTTTAACATAAAAGAACATTTCTTAGCAGCATTGTTCATTTCTCATCCTCCTCTCTGCAATGTCGTTTGCTCTCTCCATTAGTTCATAAGCTGATAAGGGGGCAGATTGGGATCCAGCAGGACCTTAAACCACTGAATGCCATCTCGCTAAGTTTTATGTCAGAGAAAGAATGGTTTCAGATTAATTTAATAGCAGAGGGCTTTTATTTTTTACCATAAAATAGTGTATGTGCGTGTATGCGTTCTACAGAAGAAATATTGCCTGGTGATTTATATTATGTGTTCAGTAAAACAAACTAGATTGAAAGTGGGATAGAATGTAGTCATGACTTTAAATACTGTCAGACAAGTACTCCAGGGGCTCTAAACTAAAACTCAATTAGTCATTTTACAAAAACCTATTAAAAAGAAAAAGCAGTTATAATTACAGTAGAAGATAAAGATATTGAGATGTCAATCATGATCTCGACTCTCAGATCTGAGACAGAACATAGAGCAAAATGGTCAAATGAATTTGTTTCGAGAGGTCATACAGATAAAAGAATGTGTGACAAACAAGGTCATAGGCACAGATGTATTCGAGATGAAAAACAATTTCTAGTTCCATGCATCTCATTCTCTGTGGCTTTGTTTATTTATATACCAGACTTTTGAGGAGTAGAAATTTTAAATTAATTTGACAAACAAAAGACAGAGACACACACACACAGAGTGAGCCAGCCACAGAGAGAGAGAGAGAGAGAGAGATCCTAAAGGGAGTTTCTTCTTTGTAGTATTAATAACATTTAAAATTATACCCATAATAAATAAGTGAAAGCATTTATATGGCAAAAGCCAAATATTAATAATTATGTGAAAGTCTTTTAATTACTTTAAAATTGGAACTCAGCATAATGCTTGGAAAATGGGAAAATTTATTCTTCAATTAATTTTCTAAAAAGAGGAAAACCATTTTGATTTATTACTTGATCAAACTATTCTAACTCACATTATATAAGTTGACATTTTTGCCTGAGTAAAATGAACTAGTGTCTCTTGGGAAATCAAAGATGAAAAATATAGTTTATGCTCAGGAGGACATTGCAGCTTAGTGGGGAGAAGGACATAAATAATGATACTATAATAGCTGCAACTGAAATATGTACAAAATAAACTGGCAACATATTTGGATATGAGGATCAAAGGAAAAATGAGTTCCAAGCCAGTCAGGAAACAGATGAAACTTGACTAGACATAGTAAGAAGGGGTAAGAGTTTGCTGAGTGGATAAAGGCATAGAGAATTGTCTAAGCAGAGAAAAGAGAATATTCAAAAGCCCTGAGATGTCAAAAAACACATATCTTCAGTGGGAGGTGGGGAGACCACCTTGTTGGATAAAAGGTTTTGGGTCTGTTTAGGTCTCCTATTGCTGTCTTTTATTCTAATTTGTAACATTTTTTAATTGTTTTATTTTCATGGCATTCCCATAAACACTGGTTTTATTCTACCTTATTTTTTGACAATTTTTATAAACAAGATACACGTTAAAAGGTACAGAACTCACAACTGCACAGCTCAGTGGCTTTTTGCACAGCTGGAGCATAACTGCAAAGGACATCCAGATGGAGAAACAG
The DNA here is from genome assembly GCA_004026765.1 of Micronycteris hirsuta. Taxonomy (NCBI): domain Eukaryota; kingdom Metazoa; phylum Chordata; class Mammalia; order Chiroptera; family Phyllostomidae; genus Micronycteris; species Micronycteris hirsuta. Next base: position 12,807 of record PVJI01019471.1, on the reverse strand, counting down.
AGTATTCCCAGCATCCAAAAGCTACCTTCACGCCACCTTCCAAGCACTAACCATCCCCACCCCAGCTAGCCCCTTCTGCAGGTAAACACCACCCTGACATCTACTAGCATCAGTTAGTTTTGTTCGTGTTTGAAATTTACATAAAGGAAATACAGTACCTACTCTTTTGGGTCTAGTTTCTTTCCCTCAAGATTATGTTTTGTGATCTTCACTGATATCATTTATAGGAATAGTTGTTCATTTATATTGCAATGTAATATTTCATGACATGGATATGTCACTATTCACTGCACTGTTGATAGGCATTTAGATTGTTTTTAGTTTGGGGCTATTTCAAATATCATTGTTATAAATATTCTTGCACATATTGTTTGGAAAACGTGTGTACTTAGTTCTCCTGGGCTTGTATCAGAGAATGGATTTGCTGGGTCATTAGGTTGCACAAAGTGGTTGTACAGATTTGCACCAGGAGCATATGAGAGCTGTGCTGACTCCATACTCTCAACAACATCTGAAATTGGAATCTTCGTGTTCTTCTGAGTATGTAGTAGTTTCTCATTGTGGCTTTAATCTGCATTTCCATGATGACTGAGTTGAGTATGTGCTCACACTTTCATACATTTTTGGGCCATTAGGATATACTTTTTCTTTTGCTTGGTATTTTAAAAGTTCTTGGCAGGCCTTTCATCCACCTTCATTGTCACCTGACAAAGGTAGTGTCGCAGGTAGGAAATGTTGAAAAACACCATATGCAAATATTGATGGCATTATGTCTTCAAGCGAGGACAAATAATTTCCTTCTTTTCTCTATTCTTCTACCCATCTTCATTCCTCTTTTATTCTACTCTATTTATTGACCCTGTCTTTCTTCTTCTATTTTTCCAGTCCAAAAAGGTCAATAAACGAAGTCAATTAACACGGTCCAAGTACTTTACAGAGAGGTCAGTAGTTCAAAAACAACCTTGCTTCAGAGACTCAGCCTTCGTACTTGGGGATTGCCAAGCATTTAAAAAACAAATGTTAGAAGGAAGCAAGCCTGACAAGTTATTTGAAAACAAAGGAAGCATTGGTTAAATTTTAATGATAAACCTAAATATCTCCTTTTATCTCAAATTATGACAAATAATATTCAGTGAGCATTTTAGAGAAATATCAGAAGGAAAATGGGGGAGGGGCGGCATATATCGTAAAAAGAGGCCAGTAAATGAAGAATATGTGGGTGCTTTCTTTCACCTTCTCTAAGACTAAATACAAGTTACATTTGGCTAAAATGAAGTGGCTGTGACCTTTTCTCCCTCCTCTGCATGATTAATTACTTAGTGTCCTACTAATTGGAAGATGTGGCTGAATTTCAAACACTTTCATTTTCTGTGCCTATCATCCTGTCCTGCAAACCACCTATTAAGCTGCTCATCAGAGGTGAGCCAACAAGGTCATCTGAGCAGCATCTCTTCAGCTACTCATTACCCATCTTCAATGGTAATTAACAATGGTAACATTTCCATAAATCAACATATTTCTGATTATTCCTTGATGATAAACAGTTGGAATGTGTGCATCCCAGCCCACTCCTTTAAATTTTATAAAAAAATTCAGTCTAAATATACTTCAGACAAAACTCAGGGGAAATATTACAATAGTTCCTTTAATTAACATGTACCAGGAAAATAAGGTTATGTACCTTTGAAGGAAAAAATACAAACCTATGCACAAAACTAAATGAGTCTGCTAACATCTCAGGGGTCAAACATAAGAAGCAAAGGATGTCAGCCACCTAGGACCAATTTATTCCCATGGCCAAAAAATTAAGATTCAGTTCAGCTTCACAAATAACTATTTGCCTACTCAGCCAAGGAAAGTGACAATTTAGAACAGAAAGTAGATTTACTTCACCCTACTCTCAAAGAATACATCACGAGGTGAACTAATTAAAAAACTTTCCTAAGGATATATTTACTATATTCATTTATAAACCATACTTGGGGAATGTAACATGTTGGTTTTATTTTCTTTGTGTACTTGCGGTGTGTTATTGTTTACTGTTAATGTTTCCACTTTCTGTTTTTTTTATATCATAGTATTTAGCAAGTTCAATCCCCGGATTGACATTTTCATTTCCATTCCGTTGGCTATGTCTAAAAATGTCGTACCTAAAATTCACACTCAGCTTAAAGACTTCTGAATCTAGAAAATTCATAAAGATTAAAGTATTTTAAAGTAATCCAATAAAAATACTCAAAATGTATTCTAAAACTGAAATTATTATAATAGCCTATCAGCCCATCAACTATGCATCATTATATATTACAATCAATGATTATATATTATTATATAGTATACTATTATATTGCAGTGTTAAATAGTATTATATTTTACTGTGGGGGTCCAGAACCAGTTGCCCCAAGATGTGCCTCTGTGTATGCAGATTGTTTTGAGCTAAAGGCAACTTTAGCCTCAAACTCAAAGTAAACTTCTGTCCCTCCCTGAACTACCCATAATAACATCTTGCCCATAAGAGATTATCAGAGATAACCTCTTGTTGACCTATTTATAGGGCAGCACAAACTTCATTTACTAAGCATCAGCTCTTCTTAACAACTCAAAATGACCCTTTAAAGCCCTCAAAGCACCTTACTGCATCCCTGACTCAGGATGTCTTATGTAGGCATGTTACTTTTCTCTCACAAGTTCTCATGCATGTAGGGTCTCAGGCTCTGTCATGTATGTGGGATTGCCATACATACACATGTATTAAATTTCGTTATTTTCTCTTGTAATCTGTCTCATGCCTATTTGAATGAATTTTGTTAGACCAGCCAGAAAGAACCTTCAGGACAGAGGAAAGTTTATTCCTCCTCAACAGCATATTATATGCACATGCTTGTGTATAGTGTATGATTGTACCACATTTGTTTATTTCTACATATTAGAAGGAAACAGTTTATGCTCTTTGGCACAGCATTTTCAAATTACTGTTTGCATTTTCAATTTTGACAATTAATTTTGTTAAACAACTATGGATAGAGTTTAGAATTAGTTCCAAATTACTATGTGGAACTGGAGGTACAAATATTAGTCTGATAGTGTGTAAAGTGATATGTATATATTGATATCCTATGTTAGTCCAGAGAAAACACAACTCAAACTTGCTTAAACAATAAGACAATGTATGGGGGGAGGGGGGAGGGGAGGGAGAGGTTGCAAATAACTGTAATTGAACAACAATAAAGTAATTAAAAAAAAATTAAAAAAAAATTTAAAAAAAAATGTAGAATTTCACAAAACCAATATCCTAAGGGTTTAACAAGGCCTAGGTGAACAACAGTCAGAGCTCGGTCTTACTTTTCTACAATTCACAGAGAAAGACCTTCTCTAGTGGACAATCTGGTGCCCAGCTGTGTTTCCTCAGTGCCATCGGCGGGCCCCTGCCCGGAGGGACAATGAGGTGAGCGCTCTCCCACCGTGGAGGGAAGGCCTTCCCTTTGGCCGGACAGACCAGGACAAACATGCATAAGTACTAAGTCAGCTGATGTCACATTCTAGGTTATTTTGAATAAATTTTGTTTTTTCTTCATTTTATTTTTTTATTTCTTGGTTTCATTTACACTTGGCTTTTTATTAAATAGGAATTTTTAAAAAACTAATATTTTTCCAACATCAGATAATAAAGATATAGTGAGCTCTTGAACAATAGGATTAAAGAAAGTGAGGGAAAAACAAAAACTCTATTAAGGCTTTTAGATGTGGTCAAGAAACTTGATCATAGTAGTTGATGGTAACAACTAAACTATTATTATATCTAAGATAAGAAAATGCTACATATTCCAAAGTGATTCTCTCAACACTGGGTAAAACAGAACGATTCTCACCTTGAGGCATATCAGGTGGCAGGTAGTGAGGTTCTTGAGCACTGACATGTACCCATTCAAAGTCGTCATACAGATCCTGGTGGTAATCACAGGCTCCTGGACCATCATCAAAAGTACAGCCACCTGAAACGGGGGAAATAACATTTAGATTGCTACATTCTAAACAGATAGGCTAACAATGGACAACGAGCCGGAGAAGGAAACATTACAATGGAATATGAAAAAATCGTACTCATAACTTTAATAATAAATGGTACGCCTGTTTATCATCATTCCTGCTAAATTTTAACACAAAATGAAACATCTATCAGTATTTTGTCTGAATAAGAAACCAATGGAGCCCGGCTGGTGTAGCTCAGTGGATTGAGCGCGGGCTGGGAACCGGAAGATCCCGGTTCGATTCCCAGTCGAGGCCCGTGCCTGGGTTGCGGGCCAGGTCCCCGGTGAGGGCCATGTGATATAGGCAACCATACATTGCTCTTTCTCTCTCTCCTCTCTCTGAAAATAAATAAATAAAATCTTTAAAAAAAAAAAAAAAAGAAACCAATGGAGCCTCAGATGGAAGTCTGGGGGCACATCTTTTAAAATATGAAAAATTATATTAGATACATGTGTAGTGTTACATATGCATTTCTTAAAAGATTTATTTATTTTTAGATGGAGGGGAGGGGAGGGAGAGAGAGAGAGAAACACTGATGTGAGAGAGAAACTCTAATCCGTTGCCTCTCGCATGCGGGCCCACAACCCAGGCATGGGCCCTGAATGGGAATCAAACTGGTGACCTTTCGTTTTGCGTGACAATGCCCAACCACAGGCTGGCCAGGGCATGTTAGATACACATTTAGTGAGGCTTTCCTGAAATTTAGGAGCCACACAGAATCGTAATGGTTTTTAACAAGTTCGTTGTTTATAATAGGAGAAAGGCAGAGTATTAAACCATCTTTTTCCATAATGCAAATTCAAAAAAGGTAAAGTTAGTACTTATGTCTTATCAAGTTCCTTACCTTAAAGGAACACTTTGGAAGATACATATAATATCAAATGAACCCGTTAAAACTTTATAGGATCTAAAATGTTTGAGGTCAGTGATACACTCCAGTACTTTATTTAGATTACTTTCATACACAATTATAACTTATTAGGAGGGGAAAAACTAAAGCATAAAACCAATCAGATTAGCCTAGAATCACATCACAACTTCCAGTTCACTTAATAATTGCTTTAAGAAATGGAGGTAGGCTTTCCCCTTTACATCAGTCATTTTTCCTGGCTTTATTTTCAAGGGAAATTTTATGACAGCAATAGAATTATATTAGCTTCTCATCCCACATAGATACAGGCACAAACAACTCAACATATTTACTTTATTCAATTCATGAAAATAAGAAATGGCCTACATGTTTAATCTTGAAAGAAAATGAATTAGTACTAATGAAAATCCAGCAGTGGGTTTAACGAGAAAAACCAATAACCTGTCTCCTTTTAAGTAGCTTATTTGTTTAGTTTCCATGGTGAATCTTTGGAAAGAAACTCAGTGAATTCTGTAACCAAACAGCAGACTACAGGGTGGTAAACGTCAGTCCTGTAAGTTCTGCTCTGTAAACAAGGAATTCCTTTTCCTCATCAACAGTTTGTCAATTTGATATCCATAAAAGTTACATTCCCAAGCCAGCCTCACCGGCAAAGGCGGCGAGATCACTTATGTTCAGAGGACACTCACAGCCCTAATAACCTTTTTAAAAAGCAGAATACGCATGTGGCAATCCTTGAATCGCACACATAAGTACATCAATCCTTTAAAATAACTAAACTTCACCACCTTGAAAGCTTAACATTCTCCATTAAATATGCTTAAAATAGACTTTCCATAAATGCTCTCATTAAAAAAATGATGTATTTTTAATTTAAAATTGATCAGTGAAAGAGTTTGCTAGGAAATGCATCTTCACCTAGCACGGGGAAAGTTTTTCTCAAAATGTAATTTGCTCTCAACCCAAAAATGACTTATGCCTTTGCAACACATGCCCTGAGGACCCCCACTGCCCTTTATCACGGTGAGTGCCCTCAGTGTATACATTGAAACTACCTGTGCAACCTGCATTAGCTCACTTGGAGACAAATGGCCTTAACTGCTGTCCTTCACAGCAACTGTTAATTTCAGACTCCAGGATTCTCATTAGCAGTAACGACTCGGCGCTGCACAAAGTAAGTGGCCAATCCCTACTGTCTGTCGCACACCACAGCCATATCAATCAAGACTCTTGAAATAGTTCCTGGTGAGCTTGACTTCAGTGTCAAGAATATTTTTAAGAAATTTTTTTATTTTAGAGTTTAAAATAAATTATATTTTGTTGATGATTTCCTTAGCTGTGCAAAAATTTTGTAGTTTGATGTTGTCCTATTTGTTTGTTTGTTTGTTTCCCTTGCCTGGGGAGATATATCCAATAAAATATTGCTATGAGCAATGTCTGAGGTTTTACTGCCTATGTTTTCTTCTACAGTTTTTATCATTTCGGGTCTAACATTTACGTCTTTGATCCATTTTGAATTTATTCTTGTGTGTGGTGTAAAAAGGTGGTCTAGTTTCATTTTTCGGCACATAGCTGTCCAATTTTCCCAACCCCATTTACTGAGTAAACAGTCTTTAGCCCCTTGTATGTGTTTGCTTCCTCTGTCAAATATTAAGTGACTATAGAAGTGTGGGTTTATTTCTGAGCTCTCTATTCTGTTCCATTGATCTTATGTGTTTTGTTTTGTTTTGTTTTGTTTTTATTTTTAGGCTAGTACCACACTGTTTTGATTACTATGGCCTTATAATTTGATATTAGGACCCTGATTCCTCCTATTTTGTTATTCTTTCTCAAGATCCTTGTTGCTATGCCGGGCCTTTTGTGGTTCCATATAAATATTTCAAATATTTGTTCCAGTGAACAAATGTTCTGTGAAAAATGTCATTGGAATCTGAAGAGGAATTGCGTTGAATCGATAGATTGCTTTGTGCAGTATGGACATTTTAATATGTTAATTCTTCCTAGCCATAAATACAGTATGTGCATCCACTTACTTGTATCTTCTTCAACTTCTTTCTTCAGTGTCTCATAATTCTCCAAGTATAGGTCCTTTACATCTTTGCTTAGGTTTATTCCTAGGTATTTTGTTATTTTTGTAGCAATTATGAATAGGATTGTCTTCCTAATTTCCCTTTCTGTTAGCTCATTATAGGCATATAAAAATGCAACTGATTTCTGGCTGTTAATTTTGTATCCTGCTACTTTGCTGAATTCATTTATCAGTTCTAGTAGTTACTTGGTGGAATCTTTGGGGTTCTCTATGTACAGTATCATGTCATCTGCAAGTAATGACAGTTTTGCTTCTTCCTTTCCAATTTGGATGCCTTTTATTTCTTCTTCTTGTCTAATTGCTGTGGCAAGGACTTCCAGTACTATGTTGAAAAAGAGAGTGAAAGTGGACATCCCAGTCTCATTCCCAAATTTAAAGGGGACACTTGTCGTTTTTGCCCGTTGAGTATGATGCTGGCAGTGGGTTTGTCATACACGGCCTTTATTATATTTAGGTGTGTTCCTCTAGTCCCACTTTGCTGAGAGTTTTTATGATAAATGCGTGCTGGATTTTATCAAATGCTTTTTCTGCATCTATTGATATGATCATGTGGTTTATATCCTTCATTTTATTTATGTGCTGAATCACATTTATTGATTTGTGAATGCCATATTCCTGGAATAAATCCCACCTAATCATGGTGTATAATCTTTTTGATGCATTGCTGTACTCAGTTGAGAGAACATATTCACTGATACATCTGATAAGGGGTTAATATCCAAACTTTATAGAGAACTTACAAAATTCAACACCAAAAACACAAACAACCCAATTTAAAAATGGGAAAAAGACCTGAATAGACACTTCTTCAAAGAGGACATACAGATGGCCAATAGACATATGAAAAGATGCTCAATGTCATTAATCATCAGAGAAATGCAAATTAAAACCACAATGAGATATCATCTCACACCTGTCACAATGGCTATCATCAATAAATCAACAAACAACACATGCTGGCAAGGATATAGAGAAAGGAGAAGCTTATTTCACTATTGGTGGGGATGCAGACAGGTGCAGCCACTGTGGAAAGCAGTATGGAGATACCTCGATTAAAAATGGATCTGCCTTTAGACCCAGCTATCCTACTTCTGGGAATATATCTGAAGGAACCCAAAACACTAGTCTGTAAGAACATAAATACTCCTATGTTCATTGCAGTGTTATTTACAATTGCCAAGATATGGAAGCAGCCCGAGTGTCCATCAGTAGAAGAGTGGATAAAACAACTGTGGGGCATTTACACAATGGAATACTACTCAGCCATAAAAAAGAGGAAACATGTACCCTTTGTGACAGTATGGATGGACCTGGAGAACATTATGCTAAGTGAAATAAGTCAGTCGGAGAAAGACAAATACCATATGATTTCATTCATATGTGGAATCTAATGAACTAAACTAACAAGCAAAACAGAGACAGACTCATAGATGGAAAGCAGATGACAGCTAGTGGGGAGGGAGGTTAGGGGGTGGAGTGATTGAGCAAAAAGGAAAAAGGACTCGTGGACATGGAAAACAGTGTGGTGATTGGTGGGGTTGAGGAGTATAAGGATACTAAATGGTAATGGAAAAACACAATAAAGATTAAATTTAAAAAATAAATAAATCAATAAATTATAATCTAAGAGGTACTTCATATCTATTTACCACATATAGAGTATATCAATAAATCTCTAGTAAAAGGTTTTAAAAATTTCTTTGTAGACTATTTTGTATTTCAAGGTTAAGGACTAATACAATGTACTAAAGTAGATGAGAGAAAATACAAAAAATATAAATACAAATAGTGAGTAATAGCATTGACAGACATGGGTGGGTGGGTGGTGGTGTAGGGTATAGATACATGTACATATACATCATACACATGTACATTAATTATAATGTGTAATAAGGAATGATAACAGTATGGCCAAAGTCACAAAGAATAAACTGACAAATGAATTGGTTACATATACCCGGCTTGATTAGAAAAGGTCATGGAGTTAGTTAGGTCTATAAAGATGAGTGAGGATGCACCAGGCCAGTATGCAAACAAAACTTAAATCAGAGAAAAAGCAAGAGCAAAGGCATAGAGAGCTAAAGAAACATGATATATAGGAGAAACTGAAATGTTCTCCAAAAAGTCTGTGTGATGAATAAGAAAAGCATGTAGGCAACAAGACACAAAGAAAGCTAAATACGTAATATTTCAGATACAATAAAATTTTAGATTTTATTCTAGTTGTAGTGAAGCCATTAAAGGATTTTATCCAAGGGTATGACACAATCTAAACCGCACACTTTAAAATAATAGTAATAGTAATAATAGTAACAATTCTAGCAGCCATAGAGAATTTGAAGTGAAATTGACTGGGGTGGGTAAAGAATTTGATCCAACCTTACAGCAGACACCACATAATATATCTTGAGGTAATTCCATTATACACAATCCCTGTTCACTGTTTAAGGATCACTAGAATGCCTTAAATATGAAGTCTTCTATAATACACAATCTTCTATATACACGTCCCTAGGTTCAAGACATCTTTGCATATAGTATTATAATCTACTTTAGAGAAATATCATAGTGACATTCTAATTCTTAAATAAAAACTTAACTCATGAATTTTAAAGTCTCACTGAGTTAAATGGCAGAACAAAAGAAGCCAATATTGAAATCGAGGGTGGGAAGTGGGGATGGCTGTGGTAGGGGAGTGGCGGGGGAAGTGGAGACAACTGTACTTGAACAACAATAAAAAAAAGATAAAAGAAAAGAATTCCTTACAAATACAATCATTTCAGATCCAGGAAAAAATCCTTTGCCCTGCTTATGGTTAATTAGTATGAGAAAATATTATTTGAACCTAGCTCCTTTATTCAAAAAAGGAAGTTGAAACACATTTGTGGAAATCTAAACCTATCATTTATTGATAGATACAAATGACTCTTAATGATGAGAGAACTCATTTCAAACACACCCACAAATTAACTAACTATTCATCCCTAGAGCTCCATTTCCAGCCAAGAATATATGTTTAATACATATAATCCATGATTATTTTGCTTGTAAGACTTCTGTTGAAATTGTCTATGATTCAAAGAAAATGCTATACTCCAGCTGACAGAACACTCTTCCTTTAATAGGGCTGAATTACCAGAATGGGATAATAAGTCCAATTTCCCTACATCTTTGCTGAGAAACAAGATTAAAATCTCGTAACTTCAATTAATAAGACTTAAGGAATTTTAAGGAACTGGCAGCACTTGGATGGGGGAAGACAGTGTTTCTAGACACAGAATGGAGCAGTGACTAACACATCGTGGAGTGATGACTGAGTACTTCCATAGCTTTGCCGTCTTACTGCTTCGAGCTTCAATTCCTCCCCAGTGCAATCAAGATAATAATAGCTGCGCATAGTGGTATGAGGATTAGTGAAATTACTTGTAAATCCTCTAACACTGAACAAGTTTGTTTTCAAAGCACCCATTTTTTCATGCCCCCTTCTTTACAGATTGTTCTGTATATGAATGAAGAGGTCTGTCCAGAAAGTATCCATCCATGTGCTATGAAAAATAAAGACATTTATTGAAGAAGATATAAGATACAAAAAACATTGTACATAGGACAATGAGACCTCAGTCCCCTTCAAAGTAGACACCTTGGGACCTCACACAGGTCTCTCAATCACCATCAGGTGCCCCATCATATTTTCCTGAATCTCATCAACAGTCTGAAATCTCTTCGCTTTCAAAAGTGATTTTAGTTTGCGAAAAAGCCAGGAATTGTACGGCACCAAATCTGGGCTGTAGGAGGCTGAGTCACCTGGGTGATTCAATGTTTTGCCACAAAACTCTGCATGAGCGTGATGCATGAGTGAGTGTGTTGTCGTGATGAAGCTGCCAATCACCAGTTGTCCATAGCTGTGGCCTACTGAATCACCTGAATAGTTTCCGCCACACAGTACACAGGCTCGTTCAATGGACTCTACCACCCCCTCTGACTAGTACAGTGAAGTTATCATTGTTCATGCATGCGCATTCCAGTCAACTCTCCTTGGGTGCCAGGTTACATCAATGTCTCACAAACTGTTCTTGTTATAATAAGAGTGGCTGGACTTTTTCTCGACAGAAATCAGTATGCTATACAGATGAAGTCCCATACACATATTAAACAGCTAAAGCCTAATAAGAAAGAAACTTACAGTTTCCATATAACTCATCTAGAAAGACTAAACAGAATTTCCATAAGGGCAATGTTACCATATTACCACAACCACTTTTCCCTGAACGCTTACCAGATATGCTTTGTTAGGAAAATACCTTCCTTTAGATCAGACGTCAGCAAATTTTATCTGCAGAAAGCCAGTTAATGAATATTTTAGGTTTTGTAGGCCATACCATTTCTGTTGAAACTGTATAAGTGTGTCATTGTAGCGAGAGAGCAGCCACAGGGAATATGTAACAATGGATACGGTTGGATTCAAATAAAAGTTTTATTTACCAAAAAAGGTGGCAGGATGGTTTTGGCCTGGGGCCACAGCTCATGCACCCCTGACTTAGACTGCTGCAATCGTAAGAATTCTGAAAATTACAGGTAGCGCATAGTCTGGTTAAAAGCTCACCACCGAGGGGCTTTGATCTCGGCATCACCTTTGTATTACTCAATTTTCTTTGCTATATGTAAACATGAGTAGCAATAGACCACAGCCAGGAAACTGTACGAGAAATGGAATTACAATAACGTATTCGTAAGGTAATCAGATCATCTGGCTGGGCAGAGGGGTAAGTCAAAAAGTGAAAACATGAAGAAAGCTAAAGACATTTTCAAGGTCCTCTATTCTGGGCTTCAAACTTTTAAGACCACAAAGAGTGACATATTTAACATTCTGCCCCAGCATATAGATGCATCCATGAATGTAAATATTTATATATACAGTGTGTGGAACACACAAATACATTTATTCACTCATGTTGGAGGAGGTCATTGAGAGGACATGACCGCCCATTGACCCATGAAGTGGTCCCAGGCAACAGGACTCCCTCCCATGTCCTTGGGATGTATGTTCCGCCCACTTACACAGCCTTCAGAAAGTAATGTGTTGTTGAGCCCATCTGGGTGGTATTCACGGCTGAATCCTGTAAGGACTCTATATAAGCTTTTACGATTCTGTCAGGAAGGTGAGGAGATATACCCGTCTTGTGACCACCCATGACAAGCCTCATAGGTAAATTCCCTTGCTTCTTAAACCTGGGTCTCTTCTTGCCCTCCAAGTACAGAGGCCAGTTTCAAATTTCACCCAAGAAATTCCCAAGGTTACGAACCGACAACGCAATCGTTTATTATCCTCTACTATAGGTCACTAGTCCAGAGCTCTTTCTATAACTGAAATAAAATAGAGCAGTTGTATGAAACAGAAATATTAAAAAATAAAAAGAGGCCAGCAACCCTTGCCTCAAATACCTATAAGAATATGTCTATGATGGGAGGGGACCTAGAAGACAGGTGTGAGCAACCCGCGTCTCTATACCTACTTTTCAGGCTTCAGGCCAAGTTACAGTCCAAAGAGAAGCTTGTGAGACCTGGTTAGCCCTGATAGTATATATGTAACTTCATCCAACCTCATTATGAACTTAATGAATAATTACATGCCCAACAGCCATAGAAATGATGGCACAGATGAAAAGTGATTTGTTAAAATATAAAAGGAACTACCAATGAAAAGTATCTCAGAGTAGAAACAAATAAAAATTGCCCAGGGTCACAGAGCAAGAAAGCTACCAAGAGCCAAGACCTGGACCCAGGCAGGCACAGTGGGCTCTTTACTCTTAACCGCTAC
>PVJI01019470.1:0-31011 GCA_004026765.1 Micronycteris hirsuta | reverse complement strand
GGGTAACACTCAAAACTTTTTTAAAACGGTTTTTATTTCTACTTAAACAAAACTGTTGTCATTTTATCTCATTGCAGCTTTAGAACAATGTGTTTATCAAACTGTAGGAGACTGTCTTTGGAATTCACACTGTGAAACTCTGTTACAAGGGAGATGAAGGCCCTTTGGTATTTGAGCAATCAAGCTCCCTATATAAAAATCAAAGCACTACCAAAAATGTATGATATTTGAGTCCCATTCATCCTCTGAATCAAGAAGTGGGCAGTAGCAATTGAAAGTAGAATTCCAACAAAGCCTTTATCTTCGTGTGAAGAAATTAGTAACTGATCTAACTTGGTCATCTTTCATTTGTCTCTAAAAGTTTTCCTTAGCCACTCTGCCTGAGCTAGAATAATAAACTCCTTTTCATCTTGAAAACAATCCTGTGCTCAGTTTAGGCACTTTCGAGCTTACATGAGTGTAATTATATGCACAACAAAGGTTTGCAAATTGTAGCATATCATACAAATGTGCTGATTAGGGTGGTGATTCTCATCTCATTGTGCTGTACGTGGTAATGAATGTTGATGGTGAGACCTGATAACTTAGCAGCATCAGGCCAGCAGTCTCCTCTCTAACACAGCCCCTGACATAATCGTGAGTGTGTTTAATGCTTACCTAGATGGCTCCTCTTGCAGCCTTTCCTTCCAGCTATAAAGCAAATTCAATGCCAGTTACCTTCTCCTCCACTCCACTTCACCAGCACTTCGAAGGCCACACTGGACCTTTTCCTCGCCTGGAATTATTCCACTTGTGAAGTATTAGCTCCCCACATCTGAACTCTGACCAAATGCTCCTATTCTTTCAGTTCTTACTACCTTACACCTACCTCACTGTTCATTCACTATTCACTTATTTGATTAGTATCTACTGCCTTTATAAACCCACTGAGCCCTCTGATTCCTTTACTTCTCTTGTTAATTCCAATTTCTAGGACCCTTCAGGTGTTCCTTTCCCAGTGAGTTCAGTGAGTGCATAACATCACATACACTTGGACACTCTTTTGCCAGCACCCTAGATTCCTTTGCTTCAGACAAGGAAAACAGAATGAACAAGAAAAGGTAAGAATATAGCATGCTGGGAGAGAGGAAGGATGTCTCAAAGGCAGCTCACTGTCCACCAAATGTCATGCCACAGAACAGAATTGTTGCTCTCATAGCAGAGCCTCTTTCAGTCACTTAGTTCCTGAATGGCACTGAGCAAAGCCTCCATGCCAACCAGACACACCTACAGTGGGGCTGATACACAAGTGAAGAAAGAAATTCTATATGTTTAAGCCACTTCAATTTTGCAGGTATATATAACAGCATCTACCAATTCATTAACAAATTTAAAGGGTGAAAGCAGAGACAGGAAAACAATAACTGACATCACATGTTGTATGCTAGGTAAATTTTCTCTGTAACTACATCCAATTCTGACCACGGCCATGTGAAGCTATGTCTATTTTACAGACATGTATTAGGAAACTTGGGCAACTTTTTATAAGATCACAACCAACCCTGCTAAGGTTTGTTTTGAAGTCCTTAAGAATTTTACAGGACTAATACATTTGTGATATTTGTACTTTGAAATTCATAACATATCTCAAATGTTTGAAATAAAAGTTATGAATAGGGAGTATAAAACCTTAATAATTTTAAATATGCTTTAAAATACTTTAAAATATACCTTTTATAGCCCTAGCTGGTGTGGCTCAGTGGATTGAGTACTGGCCTGCGAATCACAGGGTCACTACTTCGATTCCCAGTCAGGGCACATGGCTGGGTTGCAGGCCAGGTCCCCAGTAGGGGGTGTGCTAGAGGCAACCACACATTGATAGTTCTCTCCCTTTCTCCTTCCCCTCTCTAAAATAAATAAAATCTTTAAAAAAATGCTTTATAAAATAAAATATACCTTTTGTAATATATTTGTTATTTCAAAGTGTTTAAGTATATTTATAAACTTGTTTTACATAAATAAACATTTTTTTCACCTGACAATGCCTCACAATTTTACTCTGGGCTACCATTTCTCAGCAAAACTCTTAATGTACTTTCATAATTCTGCTCTGCTCCTGACATATTGTAAACACAGGCCATGCTTTCCTTGACTGTATAAAATATGAGAGGAACTTAAATAGTATCACTCTGCATCATCAAGTGAGCAAATGCTGTTACATAATGAGGGAAGGGATTGGGGGACAGAGTAGAAAGTGAGCTTAGGCCAGCAGAAAAAAATATACTGAAGAGAGAAGAGGAAAAGTGGGGGCAGAAACAATGGAGAAGAGAAATATAGGATAAAAGGAAGGATAAAAACTAATAGGAAATTGAAATAAACGAGTAACCCCTAGAAGGAGAAGGAGGGAATATAAGTAAAAGCACTGAAGGAAAGATTAAAAGGAAATCAACAAAATGAAAAGGCCATCTACTGAATGGAGGAAAATACTTGCAAATGATTTATCTGATAGGGGGTTTATATCCAAAATGTGTAAAAAGCTCACACAACTCAACACACACACACAATAAAAACCCAATCTGACTTAACCAATTGGCAGAGTATATCAATAGACATTTTTGCGAAAAAGACATACAGATGACCAGCAGGTACATGAAAAGGTGCTTAATATCATTAGTCATCAGGGAAATGTAAATAGAAACCACAATGAGATATCACCTCTTGCCTGTTTGAGTGGCTGTCATCAATAAATCAAGAAACAAGAAGTGTCATGAGGATGTGGAGAAAAGGGGACCCTCATGCTGTTGATAGGAATGCAGATTGGTGCAGCCACTGTGGAAATCAGTATGGAGGTTCCTCAAAAAATTAAAAATAGAACTAGGATATGATTCAGCAATTTTACTTCTGAGTATTTATCCAGGAAATGAAAACACTACTTGAAAAGATATATGTACCCCTTTGTTTCACTGTGACATCATTTATAATAGTTAAGATATGTAAACAACCTAAGTATCCCTAAATGAATGAATGGATGAAGAAAATGTGGTAGATATATTCAATGAAAGATTAGTCATAAAAAAGGATGAAATCCTGTCGTTTGCAACAACATGGATGGACCTTGTGGGAATTATACTAAGTGAAATAAATCAGAGAGAGAAAGACAAATACCATATGATCTCACTTATATATAGAACATAAAAACCAACCAAATATATCATGCTCCTATATACAGAAAATACACTGGTGGTTGCCAGAGGCAGGGGTTGGAGGGGTACGAAATGGGTGAAGGGGGTCAAAAGGTACAAACTTCCAGTTATAAAATAAATGTCATAGGGATGTATGGCACAGCATGTCAACTATAGTTAGTAATACTGTATAGTATACTTGAAAGTTTCTCAGAGTACATCTTAAAAGTTCTCATCAGAAGAAAGAAATTGAGTGACAACTGTTAACTAGATTTGTGGCTATCATTTCACAACATATATAAATATTGTCATGTTATAGACTTGAAATTAACATAATGTTATATGTCAGTTATACCTCAATAAAATATTTTAATAAAAAAAGAAAAAAGAAATGAGCAACCACCTAGAAGCAAAGGGAGAGAGAGTAAGTGAAAGCACTGAGAGGACCTATAAAGAGAAGTTTAAAAAAGAAGACAGAAAAGCCAGAAGCAGTAAGACAGGGCAGAAATTTGAAATGAAAGAGAAGGAAAGAAAAGAGTACCAGTTAAAGTCATCATGCTTCTCACAAGCCTGGTGTGATCCTCTCACCAGCTGTGAGACAGCCTCCTCTCCCTCCCCCACCCTTCTCCCCTGCCCCAGTGCCCCGTCACTTCTCCAGGGGTCTGCCCCATGTGGAAACTCTGGGGGTAATGTCAATATATCCATCTCCGAGACAGTCCTTTTTCCTTCAGAAAAAATGTATTAGTATGTGTTTCAATTATCCATAAGATAATTTATAATTTGAATTTTTTAAATTTCTGGGACCAAACCATTTTTTAAAAATTTAAGTTCAATCACATATTAAAGGTTTTTTTAATGAGTTCAGTTCAACAAATCAGTGCAGCCTTCAAGACTTTAATTCACTTTGCTAATTTTTTTCATGCCCTAGCATATAAGTTACTGTCTAGTTTAAAACTAAAATCACTACGTCTTGCCAGCATAATAATAACTTTTTATATTATCATTCTGAAAGTAGGATTGCTTTAGGAAATTCATGTCCATAGGAAATGACATAGTTCAGAATGTACCTGCAATCAATTGTGAATCTATATGTTAAAGGTATAACAGGAAAATTGATGGCTTAGCCATAGGGGTCTTAAGTTCTGAGTCCATCATAGGAGTTTCCAAATAAGAGAGAATTTGGGGCAGATTTCTGTGACTGGCCATGTAGAAATGACCTTGGAGGGAAGACAGAAAGATCTCTTTGCACAGCCCAAGTGCAAGGGCAGAGCAGGGAAAGATGCCACATGGGGGGAGGGGGCAGGGGAAAGAAATTACAGTTTCCCTCTTCTGCTCCCAAAAGTTGTGTCCATAGGTGACTCCATGTGAGGGTGGAATATAGGGATGCTAGCACTCAGCTAGAGATGAGCAAGCCTCCCCAGAGATTCCTATATGATGCAGAAACCTCAAATGGGGCCCGTAAGGTTAGAACCCCAGGAATGTGAGCAATAGGCCAAGACTCTTCTCTTTCCCTTCATGTTCATCTCTAGCTCTAACGGTTATGGTAATTTTTACAAATAAATAAACGTTCCTATCACTTTCATATGCATAAGAACAATGAGAAACACCAAAAAAAAAAAAAAGGGCATTGAAATATGGATACTGAGTGGTTATTCACCAAGTCTTGAAATGTGTACCATTCAGTTTTGTGCTTCAGCTAAATAACAAATTATTACGTGGTCTTGTTCTATGATGAGGCTTACTAGTCAATGACACTACAAATGTTAAATTTTATATGCCAAACATCTAATGCACACACACTTCAGTAACCACACGGTGTTAGAGGGACCTTATAAAGCACTGAAAGCAGTGAAGGCTTTTCAAAGTTTGGTAATATCACTACCTAGCAGAGAATATTCTTTTAACTTCAAAACCGGGGACACTCAAATATACATTCAAACACCCACAAATAAAAAAAAAATCATGAAAATGTATATTTCTGTCATGATATGTTGAAACATTAACTAAAGAATATAATGTATCTCAATGCTGAGGATCATTAAGATATAGGGATGTATATAAATAAAAGTAAATTGGTTAAATGATTCACCATCATAAAAAGAGCAGACTAGTGAAAATGAAGTAAAATGAACACACTGCACTGATTCTCCTTTCTACATTTTTTAAAGACATGCTACTCTTGGATATGGCTGAAGTCTGAATGTAAGGGAATCAATTATAACATTAAAATTCCTACTTCAATAATGCTTCCCAAACTTTCAACATGTTAAGTGGAAGTGTGTGTATAAAGGTTAAAATGTTCCTACTATAAAGTTTTCTTTACTCACTTTCATTTATTTCAAAGGGAATTAACAAAAATATTCATTTCCACCATAATCCATGAAGCCATAGTTTTACCAAGTGGCTTTTACCAAGTTTTACCAAGTTTTGCCATAGTTTTATAAGATCACCTTCTTATCTTTTGAAAAAGTCAATATTTTATTATTTACAGAACTTTAAAATTCCACAAGATTTTTAAACCTATAATGCATTCTTCACTGCAGTAAGAACTTTGCAAAAAGTTTTAATAAAAAGTATACATTCATTAAGAAGTAATTCGATTTTTATTTTTGGCCCAGTGATTCAAAGACTCCCAAACAAATGAAAATTTAAAACATTTAAATCTTTAAGCACTGTGTATTAAGTGCTTGTCATTAACTACTCACTCATTAGCCTAAATGAAAAAATTAAAAATAGATTTAAAAGCATGCTATTCTTTAATGAAAATGTTAACTTTTAAAAAAATGGCTTAGTGTATGTGTTTTCCAATATTTTTGAAGCATACTATAATGGTAACTCCTACATTAGCAAAAACAAAGGAAACTGGCAGTCACGTTTTTATTCTCTTCTTTGTGAATCTCCAGCTACCCATTTCATGTACTCAAGTCTAACTCTAATAAGCAGAAAAACACAGAGGCGGATGTGCCCAATTTCATGAGGATATTTTAAGACTGAGAAAGCCCATGCAATTATTAGGATCAAGAGAAAAGCAAATTAATGAAGCCTCAAATTTGAGGTGTAAGCCGGAGAATAGCAACCATCATTTGGTGGTGCTGATATTTACTTAGAGGCAAAGAAACACTAATTCTTTCTTGTAATGACCATCTGCCTTGAGCACTGTAATGCTAAGCCTAGGTCACACAGTCTCTACTCCACCCATGCTCTGCTCTGGCTCAGTGATGTGATTTTACATATTTATTTATTTTACAAGAGAACTTCATCCATAAACTTTTTTAACCATCATTAACTTGGCACCAACTCATCAGTTAATTAACTGTTAACAAATTCTTCTAGCTATGATTGCTACACAGATATTTTATCTTGTTGTTAATTAGTAATTATGCACTGGCAAGAAAAACAGTGTTTCTTTCCAATTATCCCAGAACTCAGTGATTATTTAAACTTGGCTAATTAGCATTAGAGGACTATACATCTTCTGGGCAAATTGTGTTTGATAATCCCTATTAAAATATACATGGTGGTTGTTGACTTGTAACAAGAAAAAAAAAAGTGGCAGTTCAAAGGGTATTAGATAGAGAATGAGGCAAATGGGGGCCCATTAAAATTTCCCAAACTGCTCTAATGAGAATGCCGAGGGTCATTTCTGCCTAGTTCACCATCTGTTTGACTTCTGGCATGTGTCTCTGGTATGGAAGGAGTGTCCTGAAGCCCATTTGGCTTATCACAATGTAATCCAGGAGTCTGAAGCAATTTCAGTCCTTTATAAAGTGGCACATTAAAATCAGAAGCTTACACATGTGGAATAAAAAACATTTAAGTATAAAAATGATACCACATAATGGAAAGTGCCCTGACTTTTTTTCAGAAACAAGTAGGCAATGCTTAATGAGAAACTTTTAGAAATATTGTTTATGAATTCTAGGATCTGCTTTCTACTCACCCAATGGCTGTGAAGATTAAAAAATAGCTACTTTCTAGGCTCCATCACCTAGAGCACACACTTAAAAAATTATACTTGCATTAAGGTAGTCAATGTCATCCAAGATAGAACTCAGACAGCAATAAATGTAAAAAGAAAAAAATGATAAATTAGAGTTCACCAAAATTTAAAACATCTATGCATTATAAGAATCCATTGCAAAAAAGAAGAGGCAAGCTATGAATGGGAAAACAGAATCACAAAACCTACATCTGACAAAGTACTGGTATCTAAAACTCCTATGACTCAATAATAAGACAATTCAATTTTTTTAAAATAGGCATAATATTTGAACAGATATTTGACAAAAGTGACCAAAAGCACATGAAAAGGTGCTTAACATCATTAGTCATATAAACAATGCAAATTAAAACCACAATAAGGTACCACCAAATACCCACCAAAATGCCTAAAATTAAAAACATTGACAACACCAGTTGTGGTGAGGAATCAGAGCAATTGCAGCTCCAACAGTGTGTTGCTGAGAGGGTATAAAGGTACAACTATTTTGGAAAAAGGTCTAGCAGCTTCATATAAAACAATACCCAGCAATGTCACTACTAAGTATTACCTAATAAAAATAAAAACATATATAGTTGACCCTTGAAGAACATGGGTTTGAAGTACATGGGTCCACTTATCCACAGGTTTTTTCAATAAATACCTGTACTGTTTTTGATCCATGATTGAGAGTCCAAGCATGCAAAGGGATGACTGTATGCATTGATCGATATATAATTTTATAATAGGGAATTGAGTATCTGTGGATTTTGGTATCTGTGGGGTCCTAGAACCAATCCATTATGGATACCAAGGGACAAATAAGTTTTGGGGAAGTTAAAGTCATACAATTTTCAACTGTGCAGGGGGTCAGTGCCCCACATTGTTCAAAGGTCAACTGTAGTCACAAAAAGACTTGTACAGCATGTTCACAGCAGCTGTTTGTGCATAATAGATAAAAACTAAAAATAACCCAGGTGTCTAATAATGGGGGAAAGAAGGGGAAGGGTCAAGTCAAGGAACATGTATAAAGGACCCACGGACAAAGACAGCAAGGGGGAGGACTGACTATGGGAGGTGGGGGGTGAGCAGGGTAGGGAAGAGTAATAGTGGAAAAATGGGGACAACTGTAACTGAACAACAATTTTTAAAAAAGGAAAAACAAGGGAATGCTACTCAGCAATAAAAAGAACAAACTGCTGACATATATAACATGGATAATTCTCAGATATATTATGCTGAGTGGAAGAAGTCTTACACAAGAGTGCATACTAAATGATTGCATTTCTACAGTTCCAGAGGAAGCAAAACTGATCTATGGTGGAATAAAGTGAAAATGGTGGTCACCTCTGGGAAGAGGGAGTAAGAGTTGGTAGAGGAGAGGCATGAGGAAACTTTCTGGCCTTAAGGTAATGTTCTATATTTTGATAGGGGTTTGGGTTACACAGATATATACATTTGTCAAATCACATGTTATATATCCTTAAGATTTGTGTATTTCATTATTAAAAAATTTACCTAGATGGTGGGTTCTCCCTGCAAAAATTCTTGCAACTTTAATGTACGCTTGAAAATTTTCTTTTTAAAACAATTTTTAAGTATATTTTATTGATTATGCTATTACAGTTGTCCCATTTTTTCTTCCTCTTTATCCCCCTCTGCCTTGTCCCCCCTCCTCAGTATTCCCCTACTTAAGCATTCCCCCCACTTAGTTCATGTCCATGGGTCGTATATATAAGTTCTGTGGCTTCTCCATTTCCTATACTATTTTTAACCTCCCCTGTCTATTTTGTACCTACCAATTATGTTTCTTATTCCCTGTACCTTTTCCCCCATTCTCCCCTCTCCCCCTCCCTATCAATAACCCTCCATGTGATCTCCATTTCTGTGATTCTGTTCCTGTTCTAGTTGTTTGCTTAGTTTGTTTTTGTTTTTTTTTTAAGTTATTCTGAAGATCACTTATTTATTTATTTATTTATTTATTTTTAGAGACAGGAGAAGGGAGGGAGAAAGAGAGGGAGAAACAGCAATGTACGGTTGCCTCTCACATGGCCCTCACCGGGGACCTGGCCCACAACCCAGGCATGTGCCCTGACCAGGAATCGAACCAGGACCCTCTGGTTCCCAGCCCGCACTCAATCCACTGAGCTACACCAGCCAGGGCTGTTTGCTTAGTTTGTTTTTGTTTGTGTTTTTTAGGTTCAGTTGTTGACAGTTGTGGGTTTGTTGTCATTTTTCTGTTCATAGCTTTGGTTTTCTTTTACTTAGAGAAGTCCCTTCAACATTTCATATAATAAGGACCTGGTGATCATGAACTCCTTTAACTTGACCTTATCTGGGAAGCACTTTATCTGCCTTTCCATTGTATGTGATAGCTTTGCTGGATAGAGTAATCTTGGATGTAGGTCCCTGCCTTTCATGACTTTGAACACTTTTCAGCCTCTTCTTGCCTGCAAGGTTTCTTCTGAGCAATCAGTGGATAGTCTTATGGGAACTCCTTTGTAGGTAACTGTCTCCTTTTTCTGCTTTCAATTCTCTCCTCATCTTTAATCTTGGAGAATTTAATTATTATGTTCCTTGATGTGTTCCTCCTTGGGTCCAATTTCTTTGAGATTCTCTGGGCTTCCTGGACTTCCTGGAAATCTATTTCCTTCACCAGATTGGGGAAGTTCTTCATTATTTTTTCAAGTAAGTTTTCCATTTCTTGCTCTTCCTCTTCTCCTTCTGGCACCCCTATAATTCAGATGTTGGAATGTTTAAAGTTGTGTTGGAGGTTCCTAAGCCTCTCCTCGTTTTTTTTGAATTCTTGTTTCTTCATTCTGTTCTGGTTGAATGTTTATTTATTCCCTCTGTTCCAAATCATCTATTTGAGTCCTGGTTTCCTTTCCTTCACTGTTGATTTCCTGTATATTTTTCTTTACTTCACTTTGCATAGCTTTCACTTTTTCCTCTAATTTGCAACTGTACTCAGTCATATCTGTGAGCATCCTGATTACCAGTGTTTTGAACTCTGCATCTGACAGGTTGGCTATCTCCTTGTTGCTTAGTTCTTTTTCTGGAGTTTTGATTTGTTCTTTCATTTGGGCCATATTTCTTTGTCTTGGCACACCCGTTGTGTTGTAAGGGACAAAGCCTTAGGTATTCACCAGTGCAGGGCAACCCATGTTGCTGTGTCGTGGCACTGTTGTGAGGGGCAGTCAGAGAGGGAACAATGCTGCTTGCTCTGCTCTCATCCCACTTTTAATCCCTTCTCCTGCTACCCACAAGCAAATTGGGCCCTTCTGGTGCTGATTCCCAGGTGGGTGGGTTTGTGTATGTTCTAGAACCCCATGGGTATCTCCAACAATCTCTCCTGTGAGGCTGGGAGTTTCTCCTGCTACTGCAGCCCCCCTCAGGTTTTTACAGTCAGAAGTTTTGAGGCTTTCTTTTCCTGTGCTGGAACCCAGGGTTGTGTAGTCTGTCTAGTTCCCCACTTGTTCCTCCTGGCTTATCCACAAAGAAATGTGGGATTGCCCAGTCTGCCAGCTGCCACTTTGCCTGCCTGGTCCACCAACGCTACCTGCCTGGTCTACTGCCTTGTTGTGCATCCTCTCCACCCTGGCTGCCTGTGTCTGCCCCTCCTACTGGGCTGGGGGAATGTTTCTACCTTAACTCCTTGGTTGTTGGACTTCCACACAGTTTGATTTTCTGGCAATCCTGGGTGTTTTTTGTTTTTAAATTTGATAAAATTTAAAAACAAAATTTAAATTTTGTCCTTCTTTTGGTTGTCCTTCTTTTCATTGTGTGAGGAGGCAAAGTGTATCTCCCTACTGAAAATTTTCATATCAAAATGTTAAAGAGTAGATTGAGATTACTTCAACTCCCTATCAAATTACACAGTTATTAAAAAATAACTTCAGTTCAGCCCTGGCTAATGTGGCTCGGTCAATTGAGCGCCGACTTTGAACCAAAGGGTCGCTGGTTTGATTCCCAGTCAGGGCACATGCCTGGGTTGTGGGCCAGGTCAGGTCCCCAGTAGGGGGCATGCAAGAGGCAACCATACATTGATATTTTTCTCCTTCTCTTTCTCCCTTCCTTCTCCTCTGTCTAAAATAAATAAATAAAATCTTTAAATGATAACTTCAACTCATTAGATGAGTAATGTAACATAAAACCATGTAAACGTAACTGTGATTGCATGTCTTTCACCAGTTCATTTGGTCACATCCACCTTGCACATGGGGAAGGAGGTACCACTGATTTTCTGTTTGATTTTGTGTTTCCAGAAGCCTGCTTATCTGGTGTATCTTTATACATGTGTTTATGCACTGTGTGCCCCCAAATCTGTTTATTCTACTTGAATCTGTTATTATTATAACAGAATTTCATTAAGTGCTATATAAACTAATGAGAAGTGAATACTCCTAAGAAAGACATATGTTGTGTATATACAAACTAGGTTGAATTCTATGTACAGACTTGATGAAAAGAGGCTAAAAGTAATTCTGTTTTTAGATAATAGTAGAAAAGATACCTGTAAAAGATTTGAAAACAAAATCATAAATATCTAGAAACTTGCACTCAGACTTCTTCACAACTTTGTTATGTTCTTGCTGCATTTTAAAGAAAGTAAACTGGAAATGTGTTTTTTGTGCAAAAAGAACAAAACAAACCCCAAAAAACTAAAACTACAATCAGTGGATCCAAATTTACACACAGTCTTTAGCTGACATCTGAAAACTTAAAAATGTATTATCAGATCATTATATTTAATATCAAAATTCACACGAGTACTCTCAGTTACTCTCTGCCTAGATTGAATGCTTTTTAACAAATTATGTTTAGTCATTTATAGAAAATAAACAATAAAAATATCTAACCAATTTTTTAAACTGAATTAATACCAGTACTGATCATGTCAAATATTAAGGTTTTTATAGTTTCTTTAGTTGGTGAGCATGAATGTATAAGTATTTGGGAAAGCAAGACGAATTTCTAAACTACATGTGTGTGTATATTTTCTTATGGCTATTTCTGTTATACTGTAACCATTTTCACAGGCCTATTCACAAATACAATTTGAGAATTTCCAGTCAGGATAGAGGTATATGTAAACATGGCTCACCTTCTTATATAACCATGTGTAGCAAAAATTACAACTAAACTATGAAACAACTGTCACCCACAATGATCAGAAAGTCAAGCTGTGTGGAAGTCAAACAAGAAGGGAATTACAGAAGACACATTCATCCAGATGGGTAGAAGCAGCAGAGACGCGAAGATGTGAAGACACAGAACAGGCAGTCTCATACTCATGAGTGGTGGATAAAGATCAGGAGGGATACCTTGGGAGTGAGGGACCCAGCCCCATACCAAACTACCCAGCCCAGGGTTCCAGTGCCAGAAAGATAATCCCCTATAACTTCTGGCTGTGAAAACCAGTGGAGGTTGGGGTGATGGAAGAAACTGCAGGATTCTCAGGTGTCTCTTTGTAAAGGGCCCACAATGGACTTAGGACTTATGCAGACTCACTCCCTCTGAGCTCTAGCACCAGGGCAGCAGCTAGAAGGGCATACAGGGAGAAACTGAAGTATCTGGCATTAGAGCAAGTGCCAGGGGACAGCTTCCTCCTGAACAAAACTCCAGAGGCCAGGCATTGGCTAGTGTCCCTTTCCTGAGCCCTCTCTCACATAGAGCCACATTGTATCTAAGACTCCCTCAACCTGGTTCACACAGGTTGCCCCACCAAGTGATTGCCTAGGGCTCTGCCCCAACCAACTTACAAGTGCCCTTTCCTACAACAGGCCACGCTACTAAGACAGGTAGTCAATGCAGCTCTACCTAATACATAGAAACAACACAGGAAGGCTGCCAAAACTCCAGAAAAAGAACTAAACAAAATGGAGATAAGTGATGTATCAGATGCAGAAGTTAAAATATTGATTATTAGGATGTTCAAGGAACTCATTGGGTACTCCAACAACATAAAAAAAGACCCAGGCAAAAATGAAGGTTACACTAAGTAAAATGAAGAAAAATTTACAGGGAATCCATAGTGGAGCGGATGAAGATGAGAATCAAATCAATGATTTGTAACACAAGGAAGAAAAAAAACATTCAATCAGAACAGCAAGAAGAAAAAAGAATCCATAAAAATGAGGATAGTGTAAGGAGCCTCTGGGACAACTTCAAATGTACCAACATTTGAATTATATAGGTGTCAGGAAGAGAAAGAGCAAGAAATTTAAAACTTACTTGAAAAAATAATGAGAACTTCCCTAATTTGGTGAAGGAAATAGATACAAGTCCAGAAAACATAGAGTCCCAACAAGACAGACACAAAGAGGTCACAACAAGATGCATCATAATTTGCCCTGGCTGGTGCAGCTCAGCGGATTGAGCGCAGGCTGGGAACCAGAGGGTCCTGGTTCGATTCCCAGTCAGGGCACATGCCTGGGTTGCAGGCCAGGTCCCCAGTGAGGGCCATGTGAGAGGCAACCATACATTGCTGTTTCTCTCCCTCTCTTTCTCCTTCCCTTCCCCTCTCTCTAAAAATAAATAAATAAATTCTTTTTTAAAAAAAAAAAGATGCTTCATAATTAAAATGCCAAAGGTTAAAGGTAAAGAGAGAATCTTAAAAGGAGCAAGGGAAAAGTAGAGACTTTCCTAAAAACGAGTTCTAACAAGGCTGTCAGTTGATTTTGCAAATGAAACTTTGCAGGATAGAAGGGATTGGCACGAAGTATTAAAAGTGATGAACAGCAAGGACCTACATCCAAGAATACTCTATCCAGCAAAGCTATCATTTGGAATGGAAGGGTAGATAAAGTACTTCCCAGACAAGGTAAAGTTAAAGGAGTTCATCATCACCAAGCCATTATTATATGAAATACTAAAGGGACTTATTTAAGAAAAAGAAGATAAAAACTATGAACATTAAAATGGCAATAAATTCACAACTATCAACAATTGAATCTAAAAAAAACAAACTAAGCAAACAAGCAGAACAGAAACAGAATCATAGATACAGAGATCATTTGGAGGGTTATCAGTTTGAAGGGGGAAGGGAGAAATGGGGGGAAGGTACAGGGATTAATAACTACAAATTGGTAGGAACAGAATAGACAGGATGTTAAAAACAGCAAAGGAAATGAAGTAGCCAAAGAACTTATATGCATGACCCATGGACATGAACTAAGGGGTGGGGCACTGCCGGAGGAAATAGGTGGCACCTGGGGGAAGGGGGAAAGGGGAGAAAAACTGGGACAACTGTAATAGCATAATCAATAAAATATATTTAAAAAATATATAATTTTAATGGCAGTATAATTTTGTTTCCCATCAATACTCTAACATATTTTATCACTCTCCTATTATTGGACATTTACATTATTTTCAGATTTTAGTGCTTTGGTGAACAATTATATACATCCAGCTTTGTCTACATTTAATTTTTTTAAATTTATCATTGATTTTCAAAGGTAAAAGATTACATCAAAGTATATGAACATTTTAATCTCTCAGTCTACATATTGTCAGATTGCTTTCTAGATAGCTAGATCTATTTTTCAGCACTTGTGTCAGAATTAACTATTCATGATTTTTAACATCTTGGTGAAATTAAAAATACAGTACCTCATAATTGTTTAAATTATGCATTTTTAGTAGCAGAAAGTTGAAATTTTTCTCAAATTTGAACATCTGTCTTTCTTCTTTTGCAAATGGTCTGAGTTTTTGTTACTTTTCTCTTAGAGTGCTGGTTGTTTTCTTTTGGTTGTATAAAGGCTAAAAGTCATTTTACACATAGGGCAAAAATGTATGTTCATGTTTTAAATCTTTAAATATTAGCATTTTTAAACTTACACAAGCAATTCTTCATTGTCAGAAAATTAGAAAACAAAGAAGAAACATATTAGATGTGCTAAGATTAGACCATTCTTACATTCCAGGTATTTTTTTAAAAATCAGTCATAATATACTTTTCCTTAAAACATTGCTTCTAAAACTGCCCCGTGTAAAACTAGTTCTGAAGGATGTAACTAATGTTCTTTGAGGAAAAATAAAACTTCATGCTAATATAAGTTTTTGAAAGAAAGCTTATTAAGGCTGTTTTAAAAATTCATGATATAAAAAAGTATATTAGGCTTACAACTCAACAATTAAAAGACTGATAATCCAATTTTTAAAATAGGTAAAGGTCTTGAATAAACACTTCTCCAAAGATATACAAATAACCAATAAATACATGAAAAGATTTTCAAAATCATTATTCATTAGGAAAATGGAAATCAAGCCACAATGAGGTACCCTTTCCTATCTGGTGAAGGAAGAGGAGCAGGAGAGGAAGAAGAAGAAAGTAACATGTCCTATCAATAATGTGGAGACTTGTGCTCTTTTCCTCCCTTGTTGCTTGAAGATCAGCAGCTATCATGAACGACACAGTGATTATCCGGACCAGGAAATTCATGACCAACAGACTACTTCAGTGGAAACAAATGGTCATGGATGTCCTTCACCCTGGCAAGGCAGCAATACCCAAGACAGAAGTTCGGGAAAGACTAGCCAAAATGTATAAGACCACACAAGATGTCAGTCATCTTTGTGTTTGGATTCAGAACCCATTTTGGTGGTGGCAAGACAACTGGCTTTAGCATGATTTATGATTCCTTGGATTATGCAAAGAAAAATGAACCCAAAGACAGACTCACAAGACATGGCCTGCATGAGAAGAATACCTCAAGAAAACAGAGAAAGGAATGCAAGAAAAGAATGAGGGAAGTCAGGGGGACTGCAAAGGCTAATGTTGATACAGGCAAAAAGTAAGCTGGAGATTGGACAACGGAAGGAGTAAAGATTCTTCAGTGACTTTATCTGTGGTGATTATGCAGATTTTTCATGAGAAGATTAATAAACTAAGAATTTAAAAAAAGAATGTGGAGACTTGTTACGGGGGCTGCAAAACAGAGCACCTGCTACAGAAAAGAGTTTGGCAGTTCCTCAAAGAGTCAAACATAGAATTATCATGTGACCCAGTAATTCCACTCCTATGTATATACCCTAAAGAATTCAAAATACATGTTCACATGACAGACTTGTACATGAATATTCATAGGAGTGTTATTCATAATAGCCAGAAATGGAAACAACCCAAATGTTCATCAACAGATGAATGGATAAACAAAAATATTCAATACCCATAGAATGGACGATCATTAAGCCATAAATAAGAATGACATACATCATTCTTCACCATGCTTCAATATGGATGAACCTTGAAAACCTGTTAAGTAAAAGAAGCCAGTTATGGGGAACCATTCCACACATGGTGGGAATTGTAGCTCAGTGTTCCATGTTTAAAAACCTCAGTGGAACACGGGTCAGCAAGCAGGCCCTACGTGCATGGACAGATTTTCCTGTGGGTAAATTAGACCTACATTTTTCCTAGAGTTAAGGCTTGCTCTTGCTAAAAAATTCTCTTACCCTGTACTAAAAAAGCAAACGTTAATTGCATATCTCCAAAGTGGCTTCCGAAGGTGGGTGATAAACCCCTCAAGTACAGCCCAATCCTTTTTGCCTTTATATTTGCAAATATCCTTCTTTGATGTCCTCTCCTTTGTTGTCTATCACCTGATGAGGACCTGTGCATAGTAAATGAAAACCACCCTCGATGTAATGTGCCCAGAAAGACAATAAAAGCCTGTCAAGGCAGGGGTTGGTGTGCTCTCTCCTCTGGAAAGAGTGGCCGAGGCATTCCAAGCCCCTCCTGGGCCCCTGCTCTCCGGCCCGCTCTCAGGCCCTTTCTCTCTGGCTCTTTCTCTGACACAGAGAGGGGACGTATAGTCCCTGAGTTTTCTCCCACAGGATTTACGTAGTCTGTGTGCAATTATTTACAAATTGGCCACAGCATACGGATTCTTCAGGACAGGATCCACCACAGCCAGTCACAAAAGGCCATATATTATATGATTTCACTTTTATAAAATAAATCCAGTCCAGAATAGGTAATCCACAGAGACAGAAAGTAGACTAACAGTTTCCAGTAGATGGGAGGAGGAAGGATTTGAAACTGGCTGCAAAGAACCGTGAGGTTCTTTCTGAGATAATGGAAATGTTTTCAAATTAGTTAGTGGTGATAATTGCAGAACACAGTGAATATACTAAGAGTCACTAAATTCTACACTTGAAAATAAGTTTTAGAAGCTTCAAGATGGTGGTAGAATAGGTGGAAACTATATTCACCTTCTCCCAGGAACAAACTGGAATTACAACTAAATTATGGAATAATCATCCTTTTTTTTTTTAAAGATTTATTTTTTATTTATTTTTAGAGAGAGGGGAAGGGAGGGAGAGAAACAGCAATGTATGGTTGCCTCTCACATGGCCCTCACAGGGGACCTGGCCCGCAACCTAGGCATGTGCCCTGACTGGGAATCGAACCGGGACCGCTTGGTTCCCAGCCCGCGCTCAATCCACTGAGCTATACCAGCCAGGGCAATAATCATCCTTAATAACCACCTGAAGACTAACTGAAAAGAAGTCTTATAATCAAGAATTTACAGAAGCCATATTGAGACTGGTAGGAAAGGCAGTGATGCAAAAAGGGCTGGTTCCACTCGCATGGGCAGCTGAGGTTCTGAGGGATATCTCAACTGTAAGGGGTTCACCCTGAGAAGTGTGGGGTCTAAGCCCCAAGCTAGGCTTTCCAGGCCAGAGCATCAGAGCTGGGAAGAGGCGTCCACATAACTTCTGGCTGGGAAAACCAACAGGCATTCTGTTCAAAAGGGAGTGACAGGAATCTACTACAGACACAGACACTCTCTTAAAGGGCCAATACACAAAATATTATTTGCAGCCACTCACCTTGGGGTCTGGTGAAGGGAGAGCAGACTGAACTAGAGCCATGTGAGGAGAATCTGAAGTTTGTTTCCAAGGGAAAGAGGTGAAGAGACAGCTGCCACGATCCATATACTGAGTCGCTGTCCCATACCACAGATATCATCTTTCTAGGGTGGTACACCCCCCTTCACAGTATCAGCCCGGAGGAATAGAATAGAGACATCCTCTAGACTCCCATTTTACAAGAGGGTATAACCCTTGTAAACATTTATGCACCCAACAGAGCAACATCAAAATATCTAAAGCAAATCTTGGTGGACCTAAAGGGAAAGACTGAGTAAAATAGATTCATAGTAGTGAATTTTAACACCCATTAACATCAATGGATAGATCGTCCAGAAAGACAATGAACAAGAAAACAGTGGCTTTAAATAACACACTAGATCAGATAGATTTAATTGAATCTTCAGAGCACTTAACTCCAAAGCAGCAGAGTATACGTTCTCACGTGCGCATAAAACGTTTTCTGGGATAGACCACATGTGGAACACAAAACAAGTCTCAATAAATTTAAGAAGATTAAAGTCATATTAAGCATATTCTCTGACATATTCTCTCATAAAAGTATGAAACTAGAAAACAATCACAAGAAAAAAGTGAAAAAAGACTGAGAAACACTGGAAGACATGGAGGCTAAATAACATGCTACTAAATAATGAATGAGTTAAGAATGAGATCAAAGAAGACATCAAAAGATACCTTGAAACAAATAAAAATGAGAACACAACGACCCAAACTCTACAGGATGCTACAAAAGCAGTCACAAGAGGAAAATTCATAACGTTATAGCATTACCTCAGGAAACAAGAAACATCTCAAAAGAAAAATCTAACTCTATATTTAGAGGAACTTGAAAAAAAATTTAAAAAGTGAGTAAAAAGAAGGAAATAGCAAAGATCAGAGCAGAAATGAAAATGAAGTCTAAAAAAGCAATACAAAAGACCACTGAAACAAAGGAATGATTCTCTGTAAACATGAACAAGACTGGAAAACCTTTAACCAGACTCATCAAGAAAAAAGAAAAGATACAACCCAATAAGTAAAATCAGAAATAAAAGAGGAGACATAACAACTGACTCCACAGAAATACAAAAATTGTACAAAATTATTACAAACAACTATATGTCAACAAATTGGACAATCTGGAAGGAGTAGACAAATCCCTACAAAAGTATATTCCAAAATTGAATCAGAAAGAATCAAAGAATCTGAATAGACATATTACCACTTGTGAAATTAAAGCAGTAATCAAAAACTCCCAACAAACAAAAGTCCTGGACCTTCACAAGTGATTTTTACCAAACATTAAAATATAGTACTCAAACAATTTTTTAAAAATTCAAGAGCAGGGAAGATTCCCAAGCCCATTTTACAGGGCTAGCATTATTCTTATTCCACAATCAGATATGGACACTACAAAGAAAGAAAATTATAGGCCAATATCTCAGATGAACATAAATGCTAAAATACTAAATAAAATATTAGCAAACTAGCTCCAGTAATACATTAAAAAGATCATATACCATGATCAAGAAGGATTTAGTCCTGGAATAATTCCAGTTATACCATTCACAAATCAGTATGATGGGATACATCATATAAACTAAATGAAGAGTATAAACTACATAAGCATATCAATAGATGCAGAAAAAACATTTGATAAAATACAGCACCCATTTATAATAAAAACTCTTAGCACATGTGGAATAGAGAGAATATACCACAACATAATACAGGCTATTTTTTGACAAAAACACAGCCAACATCATACTCAATAGGCAAAAACTAAAAGTGTTTTCCTTAATAATGGAAACAAGACAGGGATGTCTATTTTCACCACTCTTATTCAACACTGTGCTGGAAGTCCCACCCATAGCAAGAAGAATAAATAAAGGACATCCAAATTGGAAAGGAAGAAGTAAAACTGTTATTATTTCCAGATGACACATATAGAGAACCCTAAAGATTCTAACAAGAAACTACTAGAACTGATGAATTCTGTAAAGTAGCAGGATACAAAATTAATATCCAGAAATCATTTACATTTTTATACAACAATAATAAACTATCAGAAAGGGAAACTAAGAAAACGATTCATTCACAATTTCTTTAAAAAGAATAAATTACCTAGGAATAAATTTAATCACAGAAGTAAAAGACCTGTATTTGGAAAATTATAAGACACTGAAGAAAGAAACCAAAGAAGATACAAATATGTGGAAGCATCAAACTGCATTTATTTAATAGGAAGAATTAACATCATTAAAATGTCCATACTACCCAAAGCAATCTATAGATTCAACACAATTCCTATCAAGATACCAATGGTGTATTTCGTAGAACTGGAACAAATATTCCAAAAATTTATATGGAACCATAAAAGATTCTAAATAGCCACAGCAATCTTGATAAAGAAGAACAAAGTTGGCGTAATCATGCTACCTGATAACAAACTATACTACAAGTCCATAGTAATTAAAACAGCATGGTACTGGCATAAAAACAGACATATAGATCAACTGATTCCAAATAGAGAGCTCAGAAATAAACCACACATTTATAGTCACTTAATACTTGACAAAGGATGCAAAAACATGTAATTGGCTAAAGACAGTCTACTCAATAAATGTTGTTGGAAAAATTCAAAAAATGAAACTAGACTACTTCCTTACACCATACACACACAACAAAAACATTGAAATGGCTTTAAGTATTAAATGTTAGACTCAAAACCATAAAAATCCTAGAGGTAAACATAGGCAGTAAAATCTTAGACATTTGTCATTGCAAAATTTTCTGATATATCACCTTGGGCAAGGAAAACAAAAAAAAATATAAAATGGGATCATGTCAAACTAAAATATTTTTGCACAGGAAAGGAAACCATCAACAAAATTAAAGGGCAACCCACTGAACTGGAGAACATACTCACCAATGATACATCTGATAAGGGGTTAATATCCAAAATTTATAAAGAACTTATACACCTCAACACCAACAAAATAAAAAAATCCAATTAAAAATTAGGCAAAGGACTTGAACAGATACTCCTCCAAAGAGGCCATGCAGATGGCCAACAGACATGTAAAAAGATGCTCGATGTCACCAACCATCAGAGAGCTGCAAATTAAAACTACAAGATATTACCTCAGATCTGTCAGAATGGCTTTTATCTATAAATTAACAAACAAGTGTTGGTGAGAATGCAGAGAAAAGTGAACCCTTGTGCACTTTGGTGAGAATGTAGATTGGTGCAGCCACTGTGGAAAGCAGTATGGAGTTACCTCAGAAAATTAAAAATGGAACTTCCCTATGACCCAGCAATTCCACTTCTGGGAATATATCTACAGAAACCAGAAACACTAAGTTGAAAGAATACACGTACTTCTATATTCACTGCATCATTATTTCCAAGATTTAGCCAAGATTTGGAAGGAGGCTGTATCCATCAATAGATGAGCAGATAAAAATGTTGAGGTACATTTATAGAATGGAGTACCTTACTTGGCCAAGAGAATCTTATCCTTTGAGACAGCATGGATGGACCTGTAGAGCATTATGCTAAGTGAAATAAGTGAGTCAGAGAAAGACAAATGCCATATGACTTCACTTATATGTGAAATCTAATGAACAAAAGAAACTAACAAACAAAATAGAAACAGACCTATATATACAGAGAACAGGCTGATAGCTGTCAGAGGGGAGGGTGGTTGCAGGGCTGGGTGAAATAGCGAAGGGATTAAGCAAAAAAATTTCAAAAAAACTCAGCTCCCTCCAAAAAAATCTCAACAATATGGTAATCACCAAAGGGAAAGCGGGGCTGGAGGTAGGTAGAAGAGACTAAAAGGGGGATAATTGGTAATGGACAGTGTCTTGGGGTAGTGAACACCCAATACAATATATAGATGATGTACTATAGAAATGTACACCTGAAAATTATATAATTCTATCACCCAATGTCACCCCAATGAAATCAATAAAAAGAGAAAATGTAAATTTTATGCTATGGGAATATCTCAAAAACAAAAAGAGCATATTAAAGTCTCTAAGAAGTACTGTTTAACTTTGTTTAACTAGCATATTCCAAGCTTTTTACTACTGTAATACTCGTTTTCCATATAAGACCTATTAACACTCTTAAGACACTAATGTCTGCAAGAAGCAGTGTGGAAAAAGCTGTTATTAACACAATATTTTAAAAGTCACTCTCAGATGTGGCTAATAACAGCTCCTTATTGAAGAGGAGACAAGAAGGAGACAAAGGGTGGGCTAGGGGCTTGAAAGATAAACTTTATCAACCTCACAATTATTCAGTGAGCTGCTTACTTGTCAGAAAGCCTAACCCCTGCTGAGTTCTTCATTTTATAACAGATTTTTCTCCATTTTTGTTCTTATTGTTAGAAATGTTATCAGATCATATAGGTTAAAGTCAGGTTTAAAAAACTATCTCATAGTGCAAATAATTATTTTAAAAAGAAAACGATTAAGGATAAACTGAACATCTCCCCAGAATATGATCTGTTATTGCTCCATTTACTTTTAACTTGCTATTTGCCAGAGTTCATGTGGAGAGGAATTCTTCTGAAAGAGACCCAGAATCAACATAGTTAATTAGGTGATAACAACACATGGTTCTGATGTATGAAAACATGTAGGAGGAAAAGTAGGAGGGAGCTCAGTCTGAACTTTTACCAAAATATTAACAATTTTTGCTATTCTGTTTTCTAAAATGGCAACACCCACACTATTGAGTATCTTTCCATTCAGACATTCAGAGTCCTAAAAACAGTAATTTAGTTGTGTGCTTGCCTCAGAGAGCAGCCTACACATTTATTGGGCTATATGCAAAAAAATAGCATCAGAGAGTTGAATACAAACAAAAGAACAGAAGACAAGAGTGGAAACAGAACTGGCATGTGGTGAAGTGCCTTTCTCAGACTCCTACATCCATTTTCAAATTCATATATTGCATCCAGAGCTATTTTCTAGGAGATGTCAAGAATTTACTCTCACTCTTTTTAAAGAATATTTTAAAGATAATTTATCAGACTTACTTTCAGGAAGTAATGACATTATAAAATTATTTTGAGTTGTTGTCAGATTTAACTGCCAGGAAAGAAGCCAACTTTATCCAAGAGTACTTATAAATCAATTATTATAAACACGGAACATAAATTCATTTATCATGATCTGGACATCCAAAAAAGAGGACTAGAAAACCTCAAAAGTACATCACATTACAAGCAAAAAGTACACCACATTACAATCTTTGACTCTTCAAAAAGAGTCAATCTTTGAAGTTTATTCTTTTAAGCATATACTTCGCTCTTGTCTGCTGTTAAAATGGATAGTCTGGTATACTCTATAAAGTGACACTTTTTTTTTTTTTTTAGATTCAGTTGTTGATAGTTGTGAGTTTGCTGTCATTTTACTGTTCATGGTTTTCATCTTCTTCTTTCTCTTTTTAAAAAAATATATTTTATTGATCATGCTATTACAGTTGTCCCATTTCCCCCCTTTCTTCCCCTCCACCCCCACCACCCCATTCCTCGCCCTTTAGTTTTTGTCCATAGGTCATACACATAAGTTCTTTGTCTTCTACACTTCCTATACTATTCTTAACCTCCCCCTGTCTGTTTTCTACCTACCATTTATGCTACTTATTCTCTGCACTTTTTCCCTTTCTCTCCCCCTACTACTCCCCTGTTGATATCCCTCCATGCCTTATATAAATCTCTTTAACATTTCATACAATAAAGGCTGGGTGATGATGAACTCCTTGAACTTGACCTCATCTGAGAAGTACTTTATCTGCCCTTCCATTCTAAATGAGAGTTTAGCTGGATAGAGTATTCTTGGATTTAGGTCCTTGCCTTTCATGACTCAGAATACTTCTCTCCAGCCCCTTCTTGCCTGCAAGGTCTCTTTTGAGAAATCAGCTGACAGTCTTATGGGAATTCCTTTGTAGGTAACTGTCTCCTTTTCTCTTGCTGCTTCTAGGATTCTCTCCTTACTTTTAATCTTAGGTAATGTCATTATGATGTGTCTTGGTGCGTTCCTTTTTGGGTCCAACTTCTTTGGGACTCTCTGAGCTTCCTGGACTTCCTGGAAGCCTATTTCTTTTGCCAGCTTGGGTAAGTTCTCCCTCATTATTTGTTCAAATGAGTTTTCAATCCCTTGGTCTTCCTCTTCTCCTTCTGGCACCCATATGACTCAGATGTTGGGACGTTTAAAGATGTCCTAGAGGTTCCTAAGCCTCTCCTCATTTTTTTGAATTCTTGTTTCTTCATTCTTTTCTGGTTGGATGTTTTTTTTCTTTCAGCTGGTCCACTCCATTGATTTGAGTCCCAATTTCCTTCTCATCCCTACTCGTTCCCTGCAGATTTCTCCTCATTTCCTTTACCGTATCTTTCATTTGTTCAACTAATTGCAACCATCTTTCTTCCAATCCTGTGAGCATCCTGATTACCAGTGTTTTGAACTGTGCATCTGATAGGTTGGCTATCTCTTCGTCGCTTAGTTGTATTTTTTCTGGAGCTTTGATCTGTTCTTTCATTTGGGCCATTTTTGTTTTTTCTCAGTGTACCTGTTACTTTAAGGGGCTGAGCCTTAGGTGTTCACCAGGGCGGGGTAACCCAAGTCGTTCTGTTGTGACACAGCCTGTGGGGGCAGGTTATGAGAGAACAATGGCACTTGCTCCACTCTCTGCACTTCCCCAGCTACCCACAAGCAAGTTGGATGCTTCTTTGCTGGCTCCGGGGTGGGTGGGTGGCCCTGCCCAATTCCAGTCCCTGTGGGTCTCTCCGATGAACTCTCCTTTGAGGCCAGAAGTCCCTCCCGCTGCCGCCTCAACCCCCACAGGCGTTTTCAATTGGTGGTTTGAGGCTTTAGTTCCCCTCAATGGTGGGTTGTGTGTCCTGCTCCACTCCCCAGCTTTTTTTCTCATTTTATCTGCATGCGAATGAGGGACCACCTAGTCCACCAGTCTTGACCCCACTGGGTCCGGCTGGGCCAGCTGCGGGTTTCACTGAGTGTGCTGGCCGTATTTTGATCAGGCCTGCCGTGGGCCTCTCTGGGCAGCTGGAGTGTTGCCAGTACCACTCCAAAAACTGCTGTCTTGCCGCGCGCTCTCAGCCTGGATCTTCCCAGCTTACTGGTCTGGATGAACGTGTCTTCTTTAACTCCTTGGTTGTCGGATTTCCACTCAGTTTGATTTTCTGTCAGATCTGGTTGTTTTTGTTTATTTAAATAGTTGTTTTTCCTCTTTTGGTTGTGTGAGGAGGCACAGTGTGTCTACCTATGCCTCCATCTTGACCGGAAGTCTTTTCTTAAATAAGTCCCTTTAACATTTCATGTAATAATGGCTTGGTGGTGATGAACTCCTTTAGCTTTAATTGTCTGGGAAGAACTTTATCTGCCCTTTCATTCTAAATGAGAGCTTTGTTGGATACTAAGCAAACAACAAGAACAGAAACAGAATCATAGATATGGAGATCATTTGGAGGGTTATCAGGGAGGGGGAAGGGGAAGAATGGGGAAAAGATACAGGGATTGAGAAACATAAATGGTAGGTACAAAATAGACTGGGGGATGTTAAAAATAGTATAGGAAATGGAGAAGCCAAAGAACTTCTATGCATGACCCATGGACAAGAACTAACAAGGGGTATTTCTGGAGGGAAAGGGGGTGCCAGGTGGAGTGGGGCAAAGGGGGAAAAATTGGGACAACTGTAAAAGCATAATTAATAAAATATACTTTAAAACGTGACGCTCTTCTACAAAACAGTATTTCTTATCAGCAAAGGCCCATGAATACTAAGTGGATTTTTAAATTATTATTTAAGAGAGAGAAATGTGTTCTCAATTTTGTTTTTATCTAATGAGGGATAAGACCTCATTTACAGAAATGTATTTTCCACAATTCTTAAAAACTCTGGCATATGAAAAAGTACCCACAAAGAAGATGACCTAGTGCTCTACCCTTGTTTGTTCAGAGCTGAGTCTTGGGGGCAAATATTTTTTAAAATAACAGAAGTAAGGTTATATTTGCCAAGGCACAATAGACTCTTCAAAAACAATTTTTCAACACTGACAGGCAAAATTTTAACATAATAATTTCAAAAACTATACTACAGATAATGTAATGGCAACTTCCATTAGAATCTGCTCTAAAAATATGAATTTCCTGACACTCTTGTTTATGAATAACCAGTGTGCTATGATTCACAGAACATAGATTTGAGCAGGAATAAGGAAGAGAAAGGAATTAGAAGAAATCTAGTTCCTTTTACATTTTTAAGTACCTACAGTGGTTTCTGGGCACATATTTCATCAGGGCTAAATTCCTCTAACTAGAGTCTATGGAGTGTCCAGAGAACATTAACAAGTAATTTATTAAGATACTATGTTATAAGTCATGATACAGTAAAAGTCCTAGAAGAGAACATAGGCAGGAAAATCTCAGATATTCCATGCAGCAATATTTTCAATGATATGTCCCCTAGAGCAAGGGACATAAAGGAAAGAATAAACAAATGGGACTTCATCAAAATAAAAAGCTTCTGCATGGCTAAAGAAAACCTGAGCACAATGAAGAGGGAACCAACCATATGGGAAAATATATTTTCCAATGATATATCAGACAAGGGTTTGATCTCCAAAATACATACAGAACTCACATGACTCCACTCCAGAAAGACAAACAAATCAATTAAAAATGGGCAAAAGATCTGAACAGACACTTCTCCAAGGAGGACATACAAGGGGCCCAGAGACATATGAAAGGATGCTCAGCATCACTAATCATCAGAGAGATGCAAATTAAAACCACAGTGAGATACCACTTCACACTGGTCAGAATGGCCATCATAAACAAATCAAAAAACAACAAGTGCTGGTGAGGTTGTAGAGAAAAGGGAACTCTAGTACATGGTTGGAAATGCAGACTGGTGTAGCCACTGTGGAAAACAGTATGGAGTTTCCTCAGAAAACTAAAAATGGAACGTCCTTTTGACTTGGCAATCCCACTGCTAGGATTTTATCCTAAGAACCCTGAAACACCAATTCAAAAGAACCTATGCACCCCAATGTCCACAGCAGCATGATTTACCATAGCCAAGTGTGGAAGCAACCTAGGTACCCATCAGTAAACGAATGGATCAAAAACCGGTGGTACATTTATACAATGGAGTATTCCATTGTATAAAATGCAGCAGATAGAAAGAAGGAGCTCCTACCCTTCATGACAGCATGGATGGAACTGGAGAGCATTATGCTAAGTAAAGTGAGCCAGGAGGTGAAAGAAAAATACCTTATGATCTCACCTATAAGTGGAACCTAATCAACAAAACAAACAAACAAGCAAAATATAACTAGAGACATTGAAATAAAGAACAAACTGACAGTAACCAGAGGGAAGAGGGATAAAGGGGGGGAAGGGAAAGGGTTGTCAAGGAACATGTATAAAGGACCCATGGACAAAGCCAAAGAGGGGAAGGACTGAGGGTCAGGGGGAGTGGTGGCAGGAAAACAGAGACAACCGTACATGAACAACAATTTAAAAAAAGATGATATGAGATGGATGAATCTTACATAGTGTTTTTTTTTAACTTTTGTATTTAATTTTGGCCTAAAGGAAAGAAAAATAGTGGCAATTACTTTTTAACAAACATTTACCATTTTCAATTATATAAGAAATTATATGAGAAAAGTGTTATAGTTAAAACAAGACATTACATATATGTGCCAGAAAATCTCCCTTAATGATCCCACTTGACGTAATCTTAGAATATGTTCCCAGAAATTATAGAGTCCTCATTTTTTAAAAGACCCGAGAAATAAAATAAGAACTTAACCTCATGTATCACTGAGACATCAACCTGCCCTAAGATATGAGGCTGGACTGAAAAATCTTGTTCTTTCTATGCTTTTGATTATAAAGAAAGCACTTAAGTCAATCACTCTCCTATCTGAAGGCACTGGTGCCTGCTACCTCCAGGAGAGAAAGGGACAAAGTGGTAGGCAAGATTAATTTCCCCAGGATCTCTGATGATAAAGTTTACATATGTTTGTATAGTTTTAAATGTATGTATTAATGTATAGACATATATATGCATACAGATTCAGAAATATCCTTGAATTTAGATAGTAATACTCTCTCCCTTATCCATACCTGCATACTTGTGCACAAACATGAATTTACTAATGCCAACTCTAGTAGTAAAATACTCTATGAATCTTCAAAGATTTTTTATTGTTTTTTATTCAATAAATATTTATTGAGCACTTGTTATATGCCATGAGAGTGAAGGTAACTAGACCTTCAAAGAGGTATAAAAGTTTTTAAACAAGTAAATTCAATAGATTGTTAGAGATGACTCGTAGAGTGAAGCATGGAGGAGGGGGTAGAGAGTTCCATGGAGTTGGGGACCAGGGAGAAGCAAAGAGGCGAAGTCATAAAGGCTTAATAGAGGAGGTGAGTCAGGGCAGAGGCACTAAAAGATGGCTGGGTGTTTACCTAGCTGACAGGGCCAGAAGGAATTCCAAGCACTTACAAACAAAAGCATAGAGGTCTTAAGCAGCTAGGATTTTGGAACTGAGTATGGGTTATTACAATTTGTGTATGGATATAGATGTGTGTATGTGGTGCAAGTAGCTTACTGAAAAAAATTATAAGGCGGCTGGAAGAGATGAGGGGAGGGACAGGCAGGGAAAGAGCACAGAGGCCTTTTTTAGTCGAGGTTGTAATAGAAACTAACTCAAGCTGTCTTGGGCTGTAACGGGGAGCTTAATGAGAGGCTACAGAGGCAGGATTGAATTATGACTTTGCCACTCCCTTCATGTGACCGTGGATACATTACCTACCCTCTCTGTGCCTCAGGTTATTCATCTACAAAATGAAAATAATTGTAGTAGGATTTTTATTAGGATCGAAGGTATTAATACCTGCAACACATCTAGCACATAGCGAGTGCTTGATAAATCCTGGTTATTTTTATCTGTGTTTCTTAGAACCCAAGACTATCTGAGCCTAGTGGAAATGAACCCTAAACAGTGGGATAAGCTCTAGTACCTGAGGCACCATTCTGGCCCTCTCTCCTTCTCTCCTCCATGCAGGACATCCTCTGAGCCATTATGGAAGATGGCTGCCCAGAGTTCCCAAATGTTTACATGTGCTTTTATCCAGCTCATGAATATTGGACTGGGGCTGATGAGTCTTGATTTCAAATTGCTGTCCTAGTAAATTACATTGACTAAGCTTTGCTTGTGTATCTCATGGTCTAAACTGAGGCCAAAAGGTAAGAGTAAAAACATGCCACAGTGGCCTACCCCTTGAGTGGCAAAAAGGAGGGCAGAGGAGTAATTCATCTTGATTTCTAAGTTTAACCATTTTTAGGATTGAGCCAT
The DNA here is from genome assembly GCA_004026765.1 of Micronycteris hirsuta. Classification (NCBI taxonomy): domain Eukaryota; kingdom Metazoa; phylum Chordata; class Mammalia; order Chiroptera; family Phyllostomidae; genus Micronycteris; species Micronycteris hirsuta. The sequence continues at coordinate 1,591 of PVJI01019470.1, read as the reverse complement.
AGAACAGGCTAAGCAATTTGGATATTCAGAGGTTTTAGAGTCACCGATGAATACTTAAGGAATTGGGTGGTCCCATTGCTTTATAGCCCCCTTAAGCATTCCCCCCCATTATACAGGCCAAACTTCCTTAAGTATCTTGGAGCTGCCAAATGCCCCTCCACTAAACAAAATCCCATATATCCATAATGGAAAATTATTTAGCTATAAAAAGGAACAGAATACTGATACATGCTACAACATGGACAACCTTTGGAAACATCATGCTAAGTAAAAAGAGCCAGCCACAAAAGGCTATATATTGCGTGATTCTATTTACATGAAATGTCCCAAATAGGCAAATCCATAGAAAGTAGATTGGTGGTTATCAGGGACTGGGGTGGGAGGAGGGGTTGGGGAATGACTGCTAATGGATATGGAACTTCTTAGTGCTGTTGGTTGCACAACCTTGTAAATATACTGAAAGTCACTAAAATGTAAACTTTAAAATGATAAACTTTATGGTATGTGAATTGTGTGTTTTTAAAGTATCTGAATATGATGTCAGAGCTGGTTTTAGTTCTTGTGTTTACATTAAGTTATGATGAGTCACCATTTGCTCATCCTAAGCCTTGCTCCCTTACCTATACACTGGGACAGGACTGAACCAGGCTCTACCAAAGGTCCATTTCAGCTCTAATTTCTATGGGCACATTGCCCTCCTCCAATTTAGATTCAGCCCTCCTCTTTCAAACCTCTGCCACTTGAACCATCTTCTTATTGGGTTTCACATTTCAAAGAAAAAACTCTCACTTCAGAGTCTATGTATTATACCTATTAGGAGCATATATACCAGGCACTTGAACAGATCATGTCATTTAACCAACAACTTTGTGAACTAGGCACCATTGTTAGCACCATCATTTTACAAAAGCAGACACTGAGGCTCAGGGAAGGAAAGTATGTGGCCCAAGTTAGCAAGGAGCAGAGCCAGACATGAAACCTGAGCTGGCTAACTCCAGAGGTCATGTAATGAATCACTGCATTGAGCTGCCTTCCTCCACTAACTCTTCTACTTGGCCCAAATCTCATCCCCCTCAACATCTGCTTTAGCAATTTGTTGATTAATTCAACAGCTTTATATTCATCATGCCCACTATTCTTTCCAAGCTAGTTATTTAGGAATTGGGAAATATCCCTAAGGTCTTTCAAATGACTGACACAACCAAGACAATACTATTTCTTAATGAAGATAATGCTGGCATAACCAAATGGAATGAACAAACACCAAATTTAGGTTAATTCCCTGTAAATAGGATAAATTAATGTAAATTTCATCTCTTGTCAGCTATGTTCCTTGTACCACTGACTAGAGTAATCTGTTTAATTAACCTAGTCTTCTTGTTACAGATCATTTACCATACCCAATAAAAGGACATGACTTTCAATCTCTCAATATGTTTAAATTTTCTGAAGTATGTTACAAAGCATTTATTTGTAAAGAGACAGAAAAAATAATTTAACAAGATCATTCTGAGTAATTTAGCTTAACTTAGGCTAGTAAATAAATACCACTACTATACAGAACCCTAAAATAAAATTGTTAGTGTCTGGC
>PVJI01019469.1:0-31001 GCA_004026765.1 Micronycteris hirsuta | reverse complement strand
GCCCCCACATTTGCCAGCCTAGCTCCTAGTCAACCTCCTGATTTGGGCTGCTTTGTCTTTGTGGCAGACCAGCAGGGAATTCTAAGACACGTTTTAAGCTCTAATCCTACTAAACTCCTGTTGCAAACTTCAGGAGAAGCCATTCTTCCTATCATTACAAACTACTGCTGACTGTGGACATTAAGTTTGTTTATTAATCACTAACTGATACCCTGTGCCAAGCCCTGAGTTCTGCCCTTGCGGAGTCAGAGGCCACGGGGGAGACAAGGATGACGGGGTGCCACTCGACACGGCAAGTGTCACAGTGGAGTTCTAACCATCACGGGGAGGGGTGGCCACGGGGGCGAAGGGCCACTTTTCCTAGGGTGGTTGGGTAAGACTTCAAAAATTAGGCAAAGCGTTAAACTTGACCTTGAAGAATGAGTAGGGTTTGCCAGGTAGAAAAGGAAAGAAGGGAAACCTGGGCGAAGAGAGTGGCCTCTGGTTACAATAACCAGCCTCAGTGCCAGTTCATTCTCCTGATGCTGCCGCTCACGCTGCTCTTCGGGCTTTCTCCCGCTACTGAGGCCTTGGATTGAGGACGGCTTTTTAGTAGCCACACTCCCTGGCGTCAGGGCGGGGCGGAGAGCGGCACTGTAGTGCCGTGGCTACGTCGGGCTCGGGGTTTCTCTTTCCTTTCTGTGAGGCCACAGACCATGTTGAAAGCCCTTTCAGAAACGGTGGCTTATCCCAATTTCCATCCACCGAATCACAGCTCTTTCAGACCTTGCCAGCCAGACCCGGCACCGTCACCGTGGGGACCTCGCTCGTGGCGCAGACTGAAATCAGCGTAGCGCTCCGCTCGGTGCTGGTGCTTTTGTCTGGGGTGTTTGGACATGTTTACACGTGTGCTAGGGAAGCACTTTTCTGAGCCGTGACTACAGACTGTGAATTCACTAGGAAGCAGCTCTCTAGAATATTGGCAAGCCTCTCGGGCTCACGGTCGGCTCTGTCAGAGTGTCGTTGGGGTTGGTGCGTCTGGGGAACTTGGCATTCTTATGGATTACACATTAATAAAAACGGTAACGGTCAACAGTGGTAGCTGCTTTTTCGAGGAAAGTGCTAACGTGATACAATCAGGTTCCGTTCACCTTCTGTTCCATGGCGTCCTACTTAACCAAGAGAAACAGTTGTCTTTAAAAATAAGATATTTCATAACGGCCCATGTAAACCTGCTGCAGAGTAAACTGCAGTGGCTTCCTGCCCTTCCCCACGTCATGGGGAAGGCCTGTTTTTTCCCCTTGGATCAGCTTATTTGGCTTAGCTCCTTTTCAGCTACAACAACATTAACTGCCGTTAGTATATAAACTCTCCTAGGCCTCTTACTAAGGGCCAGGGAACATTCTGAGCACTGGACGAGCACCTGGTCATTTGTCACATGCACTCGCTCTGCGGCAGCACCGTCCCTCTCTGGTTTGAGTGAGGCAGGAAGAGCACAGAGTTAGCAACATGCTCAGGGTCGGGGTTCCTGATGGTTCTGGGAGAGGAATTCCCACAGTCTAGCTGCAGGACAGTCCCCTTCGACGCTCCGTTACCTTTCTCACAGCCGTCCTAGTACCTGTGCTTTCTGGTCACAGTGTCCTAGCAGGGGCTTCATTTGAGGTCACAGGGACCCCGTGCCCTCGAGGTATCCCTCATCTTACACTGAAGTGACAGCTGGGGCCCCTTTGCATACTCTGTCGCCTAGAAAGTGGCAGTGTTGACTTATTGCTGGCACTTCTTGACTTTGTTTGGGTGCTAATATAGAGGGAAAAAAGAAAACCCTGAAACCTTTTCATCTGTCCGCATTTCTTTTTTATTTTTAAAGATTTTGTTTATTTATTTTTAGAGAGAGGAGAAGGGAAGGAGAAAGAAAGAGAGAGAAACATCAATATGTGGTTGCCTCTCACACACCCCCCACTGGGGACCCGGCCCACAACCCAGGCATGTGCCCTGACTGGGAATCGAACCAGCGACTTTTTGGTTCACAGGCCGGCGCTCAATCACTGAGCCACACCAGCCAGAGCCCATCACATTTCTGTAGAACGCATGGCCGAGTGTTTGTTCGGATGCCATCGGAAGGGGTAGGCGATCCATAGAGGCGTTCCCTGTGTGTGGTTTCTGATGAGGCACAGGGCCCAGACAGGGAGAGCAGAGGGTCCTCACATCCCCGTGCTAGTCCGTCTCCGTGGGAAGACCTGTATGAACAGAAAAAGCATTTTCAGAGACGTGCGTGTGCAAAAAACAGTCCTCTTTTCAGTGACTGGGAAAGCCGTTGTGGGAGGAATCATCTCTGGAACGTGAAGGCTCTTTCCTGTGTAAATGGATCCCGTCCTGGCGGCCCGAGACTGGAGCCGAGGCAAAGACGGGACACCCTATTGGACTGTAAAACGGGGCGAGTTACAGAGAATCCGGGTGCCGGGCGGGCGGCCCACTCGCTCCCTCCCGGGTGTCCAAGAGGTGCGGCCAGCCCCACAGACACCGCGGCGGTGGACGAGGACTCTCGGGGACTGAGACCAGCCTGACGTGGGACATAAAACTCACTGCGGAAGGATCGCAGAGGTCATGTAGCCCCACGCCATTCTGTCTGTGAAAACGTTGTTAAAAAGTGTTGGTATCAGGCCAGAGAGATGAGTTGACAACGGGACACGGAGGGTTTGGGGCGCAGCCAGGACCAGGCCCGCCCACTGAGGACACCCCGACCTCATCTCGCGTCCTGGGCATGGTGGCCCGAGCGAGTTCACTAGCACGTAAGGCCCGAAACGCACCCCGTCCCCGGGCAGGCTCAGGAACGGGTCACAGCCGGGGTGCTCCCGACCACAGAGTCAAGCCTCTTCCGCCCAGAAACCTGGCATCTCGAGGGTTTTTGTGAGATAAGGTGTTTAACCCGTTTATCGTGAGCTAGTGAAGGCAAACCCCAAGGCTGTGTTTTCTAGAATGATCTTCCAGAAGTGCAGGTTTACCCCTTGTTTCACTCTGCAGACAGGGTTAGGATTCTCCTGTCTGTGCCGAGCTGGGAGTTCTTTGGGCTGCCTGCCATCCCCGGCCAAAAATGTCACGGAGGACAGTGCTCCCAGGAAGGTTGGATCCCCTGCTGGTCATTAATTGGAGAATTCCCTGTCTCTTTCTGGCAAACGGAGGAATCTATCACATAAAACCAATCAGCTGACCTGTTTGGTTTTCTTGCCCCTCTCTCCTCCCCACTGAAAACACAGAGAAACAAACAGAATGAAAAATTTCTCCCACTTGCCTAATGTGAATATAAAATTGAATATCCCTGAGCCCTGGCTGGTGTAGCTCAGTGGATTGAGCGTGGGCTGCAAACCAAAGGGTCACCGGTTCGATTCCCGATCAGGGCACATGCCTGGTTGCAGGCCAGGTCCCCAGTGGGGGCCATGTGGGAGGCAACCATACATTGCTGTTTCTCTCCCTCTCTTTCTCCCTCCCTCCCTTCTGTCTAAAAATAAATAAAATCTTTTTAAAAAATTGAATATCCCTGAGATTTAAAAGCTATGATAAAAATTTTAACTTTGTCTGCCCAAGGGAAACCCAAACAATCTAAATCTAGCGGAACCTAAAACAAAAATCAGTTAAACTCCTTTCAGTTTGTATTGGAAGCTGCAGATATGGATAGTTTGGTAACAATTAAAGTGTACTAATTAAGTTTTGTCAGTATTGGAGTTAAAATTTGTCTGCACATATCAGCTCCCTGGCCGCGTCAAACGGGGGTGCCGGTCTGCCTCACGAGGGCTCCCCCTCAGCACGTGAGCACCCCCAGAAGTGCCAGCTGCCAATGCCATCACTTCAGAGATTAAACTCAATGTATGGATCCCGAAGGGAGACATTCAGTTCATACCACACCCTGACTACGGTGGCCCCTGGAAGGTTTTTAAACCTAAACATCTATGTTAGCAGTGAATTGAATCATTGTTTACTTTTTAATTTTAAAAATCAGGTTTGAGCCCGGTTGGTGTAGCTCAGTGGATTGAGCGCGGGCTGGGAACCAGAGGGTCCCGGTTCGATTCCCAGTCGGGGCACATGCCTGGGTTGCGGGCCAGGTCCCCAGTGAGGGCCATGTGAGAGTCAACCATACATTGCTCTTTCTCCCTCCCTTCTCCTCTCTCTGAAAATAAATAAATAAAAATCTTAAAAAAAAAATCAGGTTCGAAAGAGAAGATTATCTTACTTGCGGCTGGGCAGAGAGGGTGGTTATGTAAGCCATTTCTTTCTTTCTTTCTATATATCCAGCTCATCTGTCGTCCGTCCAGCCACCCAGCCACACATCGATTCATCCATCCTTTCTCATTCTATCTATGGGGTTCTGAGCACACTTCTTTGAACTACGGGTAGCATCTTACTGGTTTCCTCATAGATTAATGAGTTAAATAAAATCTTTGACGTCTGTTCACTTTCTGTCTGCCTGAGAGGCCTGATTATACCCTTCTTTAAAAATGATCTCTTAACAACTACAGCTAAGAACACATTTTTCTAACTTGATAAGAAGGAGTAGACATTAAAAAAAAACAAAAAAAACCTCACACCCGCAAAATGTACTCGGGCCCATGTTTTTGTCAAATGTCAAAAAACATGTCTCTCTGCTTTCTTCACTTCCCCACATTCAATGACAAGGTCATGCCTGTCACCAGAAAAGAGGTGACAACCTTTTGTTTGTTTGCTTTTAAAGTCAGTGCTAATGTGTGAATTATGGCACATTGAAATTGGTAAATGTCCAGTCGATTTAAGATTTACCTTCCAAATTTCTGAACGGACACACGAACCATACGCAACCAGACCCTCAGTGGGACCGCGGTTCATACCTTTAGTCGGCCGCTCTGTAGTTGGCGTGGATTTCCGGTTTCACGTCGCACACCATGTCCAGAACCTGTGTGAGCACGCTTTCCACGCGCTTGTTGTAGTTTTCCCTCAGGTCCCTGATCTTCTCCAGTGTCTGCTCCTCCATGGCTTCTGAGATGCTGCTCTGCGAGCCCATCACCTGCCGACAGAAGAGGATTCGCCTCGCTACCCGCCCTCTCAAACTTGCATGGCTTTGCAGGTGAGCAATTTTTACAGCCCATTTCTCTGTGACTGTTCCGTGGTGAGCACAGTATGTGTTATTTTTCCAGACTCTTCTTGCAAAATGGACCAGATCACCAGTATCGGGAGTGGGATGGGCACACTTTCCTGAAAAGGGGGGCTGGTCTTAGCATGTCACTGCCACTTCCAAGTGGACCGCCCCAAAGTTCAGATGAAAGCCGGCTCACAGCCTCCGCACCATCCCGGGAAGGGTTCCCGTCACATTTTCTGTCTGTTTCTAATGGTTTCCACTCGGTCCCAGTGTCTTCCCTATTGTTTATAAAACTGGGGCGGGGAGGGGAGGGGGAGGTTATGCATTTCAGAGGGTTCTGCAGGGAAGCCCTTTGCAAAGTTATTCTTTGCCAGAGCAAACGGCCCACTTCTGATGTGCCTCCGGTGTGAACTCAGCCTTTCTTAAATATGGCTCATTCAGGTGACACAGTTACTTGTTTGTGTGTTGGTGTTTTTCTTCTGTGAGTGTTTAGGGGACGTATGCATTGAATTTAATCCAAGAGATCCACTCAAGCCCGACACCTACTGCAGGGCTATTAAACTCTAGTAAATTCTAGAATCCTCATCATCTCTCTGGGTCCTCAACTTTAAGTCAACTGCGACAAAGCTATGGGGTTCAAGTTCTTTTCTGTTTCTATCCCAGGCGATAGGGGCTTCCCAGGGCAAAGGAAATCATTTCGAGGAGATATAGCTTCTAACACATCAATGTGAGAATCATTGCCTTCTTATTTTTATACTCTACGCATTACACGAAGTCTTTGTGAGTGGGTACGTAGTTTTCACTTGCAGAACATCTTCATCGGGCTTAGCAACATTTCCCGTATCAGTAGCCACAGGGGAAGTGGCCTCAAGTTTTGATGGTGCAGGGAGGGGTGACAGATGCCAGCTGCTGGTGTGCATCACAGTGTCAATATGCTGTGTTAAGACAACATGGTTATTTTCTGAAAGTATTTACTATAAAGATGGTGCTCAGCACAGAAGCTTAGCCCTGGGTGAGTAGTTGGCAAGCATTAGTGAAAATTAGGATTTCCCCCTGTGTGGCTTGCACGTTTGAATTTTTATAATCCATTCACAGGGTCAGAAACACTGGAGCACCCTTGTAAGTAACCGGTCATTTTATGTCTCATTCTGTACAATTAAATAGAATATTATTTCTGAGTTCAGCTGATACATAGTTGTGCGTTTCCACAGTGCTTCCTGGACAGCACCCAACACATGCCCCGTTCGGTGACCTTCCTGGGGTGGCGTCCTGGACACTTGTGTCTGCAGGTAGTGTGGCATCAGCCACGTGAGAGGTGGTGCGAGTGACCGTGGGCTGCACAAGGCCCCACCACTGCCTGGTACACGGCTGGTGCTCAGCACGGAACAGCAGGAGCAGGTCTCCAGGGGGTACCGAGACTGTATCACCCGTGTCTGTCGCTCTTGTTGGCAGAAGCTCGCTGCCTGAATGTTTGGGACAAGAAATACATGAGAAGTTGATAATTAGGTGGCAGGTAATGGTACATTTGGCCAAGAGTGCCAGAAAAGGACTTTTCCACGTTAATTTTCAAATCTGCAAGTGCCAAGACCTTTAAATGGAGCGCTCCACCGTCAGGACTGGCTGACGGCGCTGGGGAAGCTTTCCCTGGTCCGCGCATTTCCCTCTGAGTTGTGCAAACATCGCAGTTTAAGAGAAAGCAGAGGCTCGGGTCCCACACACCGTTTTGCATTCTCGGTGTGCAGGTGCTGCAGAGAAACCAAGTGTACTCACGATATAAATTCAGAAAGAACAATTAAAGATTTAGAAAGTCTTCAACATCCCCAAGGCGACCATTTTCAGGTCTTCTTAGATGCCTGATTCATCCAGCTTTGATTGCATCAACAACAGATTTCATTTTCCCACCAGAGTCCGGATTTCTTTTTAGCGATGTCCTACCTTCTGTGTGTTGGGCAGACCTGGTACGCACGACATAAGTAAATCTTTGACACAAAATATCTGTTGACACACCACCCACGTTGGGGTATCTGATTCCATCAATGTGTCACGGGACTTAACAAAGCACATACAGTAACAGAGCTAAGAAGGAACAAGAAAAGTAACATTCAGGTGCAGCACCTGTGCCAGGAGGAAAAGTGGCTTCTGGGGTCTCCTCGCAGGCCCACTAACCCCGGGTTAATGATGATGAAATTGAGCTGAGCGGCTGGGACTCCGACACGCAGAGGTCATGGCCATGGAGGGCGATGGCCACCTCCAGCTTGACAGGACGCGGGGCAGCCCAGGCCTGAGCGCATGGAACCCACTACAGGAACTTTCGATCGACTCGCTGTAAAATCGGCTTAGACCTCTAATTAGGACGGCAATGAGGAGTTTTAATTATTCTCCCAGGCAGAGAACAGATACCTGAGACCAGATTTATGTCTTAGGAGATTCTTCTGGAGACATACTGTTGCAAGGTTTCATGCAACCACTTTCTAAAATTATGCTCAGTTTTGTTGTTATTGAAAAAAAATTAATACCTAGATCAGAAGTATCCCTCACAAGATACTAAGGTGATGGACGTTGAGGGTGACTACTTTCTCAGGTCCCAACGGTCATGGTTATGACGGGATTCATTAGGAAAGATAAAGGCAGAGAAGAAATGCGTCATTTTTCATTTTTCAATGAGTATCTATTGTGTGTTTACTCTTGGCAGACGCTGTTCCAATACCAAGGAAAACAGAGAACAGAACAAACCAAGGGCCTGCCTTTTTGGCGCGTACAGTCCAGAAGGAAAAACAGAAAATCAACAAAAATGGTAAATCTTTCCTATATCGAGTAGTGATAAGTGCTATGCTCTAATGGAGGAGTTGGTTCTTTTTCAATGACACACACACATTTAGGTAACGTGGTTAGGAAGAGGAGCTGGGAATTGAACAGAGTTGAGAGGACAATCAATGGGTTTAGAAGAGGATTCCAAGGAGCAGAGATAGCATGTGAAAAGGTCCTGTGGCCACGGCATGTTCGGGCCTTTTGAGGAAGAACAGGAAGACAGCTACAGTTAGAATGGGACGAGTAGAGACACAGCAGTATAGTATGTTGCAAAAGACTGAAGAAGACATTGTTGCAAATTACTGAAAAGTCTCCTGTTTCCGTAGGATTTTCTTTTCCACTGGCTGGATTCATCCAGTAACTCTTTCAGGAATGTGTAAGGACATGCTTTTTCCTACACTAGCTTTTAAAAAATATGGTCAGTTTACAGTAAAAGGTGAGTGCATGGCATTTTCAGGGCCGACAGGTGAGAGAGACAGGCAAGGGCTGATCGCGCTGGGCTGTGTATGCGCATGAATGGACTTAGGATTCCTCTGGACAAATATCGATAAAGAAGAATTTCTTTTTTGTTGAGTGGCCCACTTTATCCTAGGAAGAACTTTTTATTTGAAGAACAGCCCACTGGAAAAATATTTCCTAACCTGCGGTGCAAGGTACCTGCTCTGACACAAGCCCACACCTACTCCCACTAAAGTTGAAGTTGCAAACGAAGGGATTTTTCAAACTGCTTGCGGTGCGTCTTGCAAAGTCAGCCTTTGGACCGGAGCTTTATTTATGCCTTTTACTGAGGCTGAAAGGAAGTGTCATATAAACTCTGGTTATGACACATGAGATTTAATCATTTCTTTTAGTCCATACGGCCACTTGGAAGGAAGAAGTCAGCTCTGAAAATTTCATGCACTTATTTTTTTATTGGAAACTGCAGGTACTTTTAAAATGCTAGTATAGGGAAAGCATTCCTTTATAGTCAGAGGAAAAACTTGTTGAATGACCCCATCCATTTGAAAAGCCAATCACAAGGAAATTTGCGGCAATATCCACTTTGGTGGTTTGTATGTATGTCTTGAATGCACTCAAAGAAAGTTGACCCAACATTGTAGAATACTTATCGTTGATTCTACTCGTAAACACTGATAGTCAAAAATATGTTTTCTGTACAAAACTCGTGCTAGTCAATCATTTGTAGCCCGGAATCACACTTGAAGCCATCCCTTCGATTTTGTATTTGAGAAGATAATTTTTCACATGTACCATGTATGAAGTAATAATTACTGATTGACACTTTCCATGGCAAATCAAAAAGCCTTGAAACTGAAAATGAAACATCACCGTTAGTTTGTCAGCCTGGGCCGAATGGAGCCGCTCCATCCAGGCAGCTGCCGCGGGCCAGCGCAGGACCGTGAGTTAGTGCCTCGTGCTCTGTGTCGCGTGGAAATCGGTGCCGACTTTCTTACTTACCTTAGATTGTTTCATTCGGAACTCCTTATCCTTCTGCATCCGATACTGGTCAATTTCTACCATTGCCTCTTCCTTAGCTTGCTTTATTCGCTTTGCTTTCCCTGAAAATTAACGGAGGCATAGAAGGAATGATATTTCTTTTTCCTATGCGTGGAATTTCAAGCTCTATTTTTAAACCTACAAAGTGAGGTCAGCATTCTTTTATGATGATATTTTTTTCTAGAACAGCAAACGGCACAGAACAATGATATTGAGAAACCCCTTGTCTTTTTCGACTGGATTCATGAGACTGTAGGAGGGACAACAGTCGCTCACCCTTCCGTGTTTAGATGTAGTGTCTGCCCCTCTGCTGACAGGGGTAATGGCCAGAGAACAGATTTCCGCTGTCACTTACTCGAAAAGACATTATTGGGTCCGATTTTCTGTCCTGGTTCGCCGCCAGGAGCCCTTCAGTCCCCACCAACTGGATCCCATTTAACGCTGGCCGAGCGCCAGCAGCCGCAGCCACGCCGCTCACACCCTATCAAACCTGCTCACCGTTTTTAAGGGCATTTTATGGGGATTTTTTCTTGCCATTCCTTGACTCTAGCATGTCTGATTAAGCTCCACAGCACATCAAAGTCGATCTTTTTTTTTTTTCTGGTAGCTTTCTCTGAGGGGGACTTGAAAGTGGCTGTAAACCGATGGTTTTTAATGGCTGAGAGCTTAGTGAGGTAGCTCTCTTTTCTTTGATTAAGAGAGAGGTGTAAGCCTTAAGCCAGGGCGCAAGCGAGCAGATGGAAGTCGGACGAATACTGTGTTGTGGGGTCGTTAGCGACGCACGAGACTTTTTTTCGACGACCCAAGGACATGGGGGTGGGGGTTATAGACTGATATTAATTGCTGCTATGCCCCCCCTCTCCGCCTTCAGGGGGTTAGGTACTAATGCTTTCTGATCATTAAAACTTTAAAGCAACTCTGAACGATATTAAAATGCTTTTTTCCTCTTATCTCTTGTCTTTCTGTTTCAGTTAAATGCCTTCCTTGTTTTGCCCATTCAACAGTTTCTCTTCTCTGGCAGTCTCTTCAGCTTTCGTTCAGCATTTTTGTCGAGGGCTGGTTATAGCGTGTAGATTTCGAGCTAAGTAACTGTTTTCTAATTGATTAAGTAGCATAAAAGAAAACCTTAACACAAGCTTTTATCTGTTATATGGGTACATGGCTTCATATGTCTTTGCTTTTAAGAACATTTGCCGCATTTGTATGTCGATAGTTTTTAAACTTCTCTCCCTGCTAGGTGAGAGTTGCTTTGCTAATCGCCCTGTAATACATATGGTTAAGGACTCACCGAGTTATACACCCAAATGTGGCTCTTAATGTCTATCAGCTTTGAATGGCATTCTGTAAACCTCGTCCAGAGCAGATATCTACCTGTCGTTATTCCCTTTAAAATCCAGAGTCTGGTGCAAATTAGTGTCCTTCTGGTGCTAGAGGCTGAAGGAACATGAACAGATCTGTGTCCTTCTTAACCAAGGCTCATTCCCATCTTGCATGCGTAGGATTCTTCATTCTCTACGGTTCGAGCCCTTCCGTGGCAACCAAACGCACACTATTTCACTCAGAAGAAACGGATGGAGTGTTGATAGGAAAGACCGTTCCTCGATCCCAGCCCACTTCCTTATCACAGCTTGTCATTACGTTAGGACAAAGATATATTTAAGATGTAGTGACATTTTCTTAGTAGGAAGGGGTTGTAGGATATGTAACTGTTTTATAGGATAAATGCCAGCAAACACCATTCCTCTGCATCTTAATTCCATAATATGTAAAAATTTGGTTCCCAAGTCCCGACGCTAGCCCATAAAAAGAAAAATAATAGTAACAGAAAGCGCTGCAGCCCCACCCCAGTGCCACACGTGGAAGCTGAATATTAGCTCCATTCCTCAGCGACAGGCTCCAAGTGTCTGCAACCCCCGCTTCCTGTCCTGGCACTGGTCACCTGCTGGGTCTCATGCAATTAACTAGGAGAGTCACCGGGCCCTCGCTGCTGGCCAGGCTTTTCTTGGCTGGACTCAGAGCGGCCTCGGCGGGGGCCTGCCGTCACTACCGCGATAATCCAGAGGGAGAAGCAGGCCCCAGCCGGCTGATCCACTGGAGGCGAAGCAAACATACGTGTCATATTTACTCGTGTGAACCTTGAGTCTGCTGCGCCGTGGGCGGCTGAGGATTTCCAGATTTTGAAATTAGACCTTTCTTGTTAAGCGTGAAAAACCAAAGGGGCTCTCACTCTTCTTTCTGCGTCACACGCAAGGATGGCCCCTGGGGTCAGAATTTACAGGTGACGGTCAAATACTTGGTGTCCAAGCCCGACCAGGTCATACAGCCTCACTGGGCCAGACGCTCTGCTTTCTGGTTGGGAACCGTGCTGGTCTCCTGCATCGTCACTTCGCGCACTGCGCCAGCCGGTGAGCACGGGTTCGCTCGCCCACCCGTCGTCGCTCCGTCCGTGTTTCCCAAGCACCTACGGCAGACGCTGCCGCGGGCTGGGAGCCAAGGACGCAGAAACACCCGTGATGGGGCCCTGCCTCTGCCTGACGCGGATACAGAGCATGTTGGAAGCACATATGTGCTGCTGCAGCTTCCATGAGAAAACCCTTGAAATACATGAAACTGTGGAAAATACACAAAATCCACGATGAAAGCAATGGAGCACGAACCTATCTTGGTTCTGTTCGTTCCGGGACCTTTAAAAATCACCACCTTTATGGCAACTTCTGAAACTCCAGGGCATCTCTGCTCCCCCTCCTCCCCAATAGGCATGTCTTATGGTTACTGAGCAAGTCAAAACTATAAGTGAATAGATGTGCAGAGTGAGGGAGTGATTTCTGAGCAGAGAGCCGCTAAGCTGAATGGCCGGACTTACTAGCCAGGAGAGAATGGGGGTGGAGAGTCTGTTTCGGATATTAGAAATGAGGCAAATGGGTCCTAAGCTATTTCTGGGGACTCTTTGTAAACAGTGGCGCCTTCATAAAATCGTTCACTTTTAGACACGTGGCCTGTGACTTGGGCAGATATGTCCTACATTCAACAAGCCACTACAGGGATCTGTTCCACAGGACCTTCTGTGGGAGGGAGCCAAAAGGAGAGGAAAGTGTTTGGATTGATTTTTCAGGTGATTTGTGGGGAAAGTGTTAAAAAATCCATTTTGAGCAGGTTAACACTGAACTCTGTGGGAGCCAGAAGGAAATGCTCAAAGACGGGCTCTCCCTAGATTCTTGGTTAGGAGAGGCCAAGGGCAATGCGTCCCAAGGTGCCCACATGCCCCTGAAGCACAGAGGACCCTCCCCGTGGCCTGGATTGCTGCCTTGGTTCTGGAACCTTTTTCTGACGGGGAAGATGGGGTTTCATGGACCATTTCGGACAGATCAAAATTATACACTAGTCCCTGCTACAAAGAGACGGGAGAGACTATGTAACCTTGAGCAAGTTAGAGTGTCTGAGTCCGAGCTTTCTCAGCTACCGAACAGACTGGATTACTGTAAAAGTCACTAGGAGGACTGGGAAAAATGTATCTGAGGTGCTGGACAAAGAGTATTCAGTGATTTGTATCCATTATCAGCAAACTGGGCGCAGTGGCTGGGGCCTTTGGCCAGGAAACGAGGCAGCAAGTCAAGAATGAGTTTGAGGAGAAGTCCCCAGATTGTCACCAAGGAAGCCTCTGTCACTCCCTGGAGGACACCCTGGTGCTGGTGTTAAGAGGGCAGCTGGACAGACCAGTCTGGGATCCCGGAGAAGGTCTCAGGTGGCGGCAGAGGTTTGCAGATGTGTCCTCTGGGCATGAGTCCACGCTGGTCACAGCAATGGGGTTTGGACTGAAATCGAGGGGGAGTGAACAGAATGAGCAGCAGAGAGGGCTGAGGGCCCCACCTGGGGGAACACTCGTTCACGGGGTGAGAAAGCGGGGGGACTTAGAGCGGACACACAAGGAAGAAAGTGATGTGATCACAGGGGCAGAGAACGGCATGATGCAGCTCTAAGCCAAGGACCGCTGGCCCCTCCAGAAGCTGGAAGAGAGCACGGGGCTTGCTCCACGTCTCCGGAAGGCACCTGCCGTGCCGTGTGTCTGGCATCTGGCCTCTCGAACAGGGAGATGACACGTCTCTGTCATTCGGAGGCCGCAGTTTGCGGTAATATGTCCTGGCAGCCCTAGAAATCCAACACAGACGCTCAGCGACAAACAGACAACCTGCCAGCTGAGTACCGGAGGCAGAGCCAGACACCTGAGCGCGAGGAAAGAGCAGGTATCGTCCACACAGAGGCATCACCTGACACCCACGTGCACCCAACAGAGTGAACCGTGACTGGCTGTGCAAACAAGGCCACTTGGGGCATGTTTGGAGGTTCTCACCTGCTCCTAAGAACCATTTCTATTCTGTGCCAACCCAGATGGCAAAGCAAACAGACCGACAACACCTTTCCTGGTGCCGTGAACATTGTGACAACCCCAGCCTCGTTTGGAGAACGCTCTGCTTTGCTCTCGTTGTACAAACATTGGAAAAGATAAATGTCAGGAAAACAAACCTCCTGTTCGGTGCCTGAGGTTGTCACCGAGTTCCAGCGCTGACCCAAACCGATTGTATTCCATTAATCTGCTTTTTTGGGTCTTAATTCTCCTTTACTTGCACTTTCCTTATTAAAAAATATCATAAGGCGTTTTCTGTGGCTCCTGGTTGCATATAACCCAATGGTATTTGTAGATGAAAATGTGGTTATTATTTTAATATGGCCCACTCGAAGAAATGAAAGTCCAATATACTCTCGAGTAGCCCATTAGTCTGCGCACCGTAAAGAGAAGAGGACAGATTTACAGCCCCACAAAACACTCAGCGCAGGGCCAGGACGGCCTAATAGAACCACTTCTGTTTTATTAGTTTATTTCAAGTCGTGTCTTCCTGAACCAAAACATCCACTTGCATAGTGAAGCGCTTATTAAATCAAGGGGCTTGCTTCAATAATTCAGAATATCTGCATATTTGGGAACAAATAGGCTATTAGCGGATTTTAAGAAGTGCACGTGGTTGGCATCCGAGAGACCGGCGAAAACTCATCTAGGTAAGAGCCGATGTGAGCGCTCAGTGTGACAGAAAGGAGAAACGTTGTCTTGCGTATTCATTTTGCACTGAAGGCGAAGTCCAGAGCCCCTGGTAGAAGACGGTGCTTATGAGACAATCGGGGAAGGGGGGCGGGCTGTCCCGCTTTTTCGAGCGCGTCTGGAACGCCCCCCGCTGCTGCAGTTGGCTCTCGATCCAGATCTGAGCATGCGCATCGTTCACCCTGGCCTTCCCTCTGCGGCCCACCGTGCAACTGGTGATTGTGTGCTGCGCAGAAACGCTGCGTCCTGCAGCTGGCAAAGCTGACGGGTTGTTCACTTGCGGGAGAGGCTGTGTGCACGTGCGGGAGAGACACAACACGGGCTCTTTGTGTGACGTTGCGTGGCGCGCAGAGGGGCGCCCGGGAACGGCGCCAGGGCGGCGCTGTGGAGCTGTTGGGGTTTGCAGGGACTGTAACCAGGAGGGAGCGCTCTCTCCTACCAGGGCGTAGCTAGCAGTGGGGTCTCGCGGATTTCAGAGAAACCGGGCTCTTTGTTTCCTCTGCTGAGGGGACCTTGAATTTCTGATCTAATCCTGATGGAAGATGCTGGGCAGTACCCCAAACCTAGAAGTCCAGGGCGGCTCTGAACCAACACGGCTCTGCTGTGAAAATGTCGCTTGTCCTAGACCAACATACCTTTAGGTCTGGGTTAGTGGACAACTTCCTAGGCAAAAGGCGCTCACTTGAAGTAAGAGAATTGAAAATCGTGCCAACCTGCTGTGTTTTCATCTAAATTCAGCCAACCAGTAAGGCTGTTTTGCACATAAAAATCTGTGCGAGTGTCTTAACTAATAACTAATTTAATGCATAATCAGTGAATGGAAGCAAATATCTCAGCTATTTTAATCATCTAACCAGAAGCCGTCCAGCTCCCTCCAATTACAGGAAAAGTTGACTCAGAACTTGCAGCGGTTGTAAAAAAAACAAAAAGAATGAAACTAGATTGTTCTGTTCTACTTACAGCAGTACATGAGTATTGTTTTGTATATGAAAAACAACTCTGTAGTCTGTACTCTCCTATCTTCAGTATCGTTTTCCAGTCCTTGAAACATCTTCCTAGACTTTCATTTTACAAAAGAAAAGATCGAAGCTCAGCGATGCTAAATAACTTACACAAAGAAACGTAACTTTATATAAAGAAACGTTAAAGAAAAGCCAGTCTTTTTGTCCACTGTGGCCTCACCTCCCAGCCTTTCAAGCCTGTTTGCTATCTCCTCCTACCTGCACCCCCCACACCCCCAAATTGTCTCAACAGCCGGGTCCGTCCAGAGCGGGGAGCGGTGTATTCCACCCCCACAGACCCGCAGCCTTTAGGGGAGCTCCTGGTGCATCAGCTCTGGATCCCTTAGGGCAAAACATTTATACCCAGTACTGTATTATGGAACAGCTTCCCAGAGATCTGAGGCAGTGCTCCTTAATGGAATGCATTAATACGTCTGCCGCATAATATAGAAATACTACCACCTCATTAATCTTGTATTCTTCTAAAATGATTAACATGTGAATTGCTCTGTTTTTACTCTCTCTCCTTCTCCCCTCCCTCCCTCTCTCTCTTGCTCGCTCGCTCCCTCTCTTTCTTTCTTCTTTAACTATATATTTAAGAGTCCATTCCAGCAAAGACTCGACAAAGGCTTCTGAGAGGCTCTGAAATAAATGGATTCAAGAACGAGAAAGTGATCATAAACCTTCTAAATGGCATTCACTGTTGTGATTCACGGGTTTTCGCCCTGAGTCCCTCTTTGGCCTTCATGTATGTCAGATTTCAAACGAATCCCTTTATAGAAAAAACAAATACAGTGAAACACGCGTGTGTATAAAAGTGGAGGCGGCCTGAGCCTCTCAGGACGTGCCCCCTTCTCTTCCTTCAGGCTCATTGCTGCGTTTATCTCACCGGGGAATTCTTTCAGGAAGCGTCTAGGTTGTTCAGCTGTGCCTACATCAGTGTGGCTTGGAAATAGGCACCCCATAAATACTTACTAAATTAAATGAGTGGATGAAATTAAAACTAGCAAAATAGGAGAGATGCTGCAGAACACCAGACACAAAAAGTCTTGCTTTGCCTCAGGAGGATTATGACCTGCTATGGCGGGTGTGGCCAGTGAAGTTGTCACCACAAACTTCCACTTGCCGATAACTTCCTAAGATAGCAGCCTCTATCCGGGGACAACTGTCCCCCAAGCCTCTGTTTTCCGAGGCAAAGAGGACAGACTGACATTCTCTGGAGCACCGAGTGCAGAAGTTGGTTGTTGAAAGTCAAAATATTTTCCAAACTGTTCTCAAGGCCCAGGTATTTCTATGACTGCTTGAATATTTGCTTGAATATCCCTGAACAAAGACTGAGGAAAAGTCCCCAAGGACTTCAAAGTCACTGGCAGATACAGGGAACATTTGTATACAAATCACACAAAGCGGTTTTCCGATCCTCACGACGGGCAGACCTGTGTGGCTTTCGTCCTTGAACCTGAGGCGGGGCTGTTCAGGTTGGCTCCCACCCCCAAACGACTTAATGATTCAAAGTACTTTTCTACTCAAACGACTTTGAAAAAGAAGGCATAATTGGTCAAAATCCCTGGAATCCTACCACAATATTGATAACATAGGCGCTCATCGATTACCTACAGGGTCACCGTGACACAGATTGTTACTCCGTTTCTTCCAGGATGAGGAAGCAAAGGTAACATCATGATCACATCTTAAAATAAGCCGTTCTGAGCTGGATGTTCGAACTGCGGTTGGAGACATTTGAATGCACAATGAGGGAGTTTTCTCCCCTGAGTCACCAGCAGGTGCTGGCCGGCTTTGTTTTCTGTGGAAGCGCTCTGCACCCTGCCGTTTTGCAATCATTTGCATGGTTCCTTGTAGCAAAAGAAATTGTGAAGTAGGCCAAGTGTGTCTCCCTTATCTCTGTCCTTCCTCTCCTCTCCGAGCCGCAGCCCCTCCCACCCCTGCAAGCGACTCCTTCCTTTAGTGGTTGGCACCCAGATTGCTGAGTGCTCCCGAAGCCCTTTTGCCTTCAGAAAGGAAAAGTGTTGACCTGAGATCCCACCCCACTGAGCGGAAGGCGCCTCCTTCCCTGCTGCTCCCATCCCCACACTTACCAGAAGAGTGACGCGAGACACAGCTTAACCAGTGGCCTCTATCCTTGCCTCTAAGTAGGAGGGAGAAAGTGGACCTTGGATTGAAGTGGGATTCAGTAGTAAAATGAAGTGGGACAGTGGGAAGAACATAGGTGTTGGCCTGGACAACCTGAATCTGAGCTGCACATTCGTGACTTTAGATCATTCATCCTAGAAACGATGTACATTTTGGGTCGTGTGGTCGTTCCGCTCTCGGCTTGGAAATCAGACCCCGTCCAGACCCTGCCTCTACCACGGACCCTCTGTGTGGACGTGGGCGACCTGCCTAATTTCTGTTGGTATCCCTTCCCCTTTTGTGAGAAGGGTTCAGGGGACCATTAGATAAGACGAGCACTGAGCATGGTGCCTGGCACACTATTTTCTATTTTTTAAAAAAACATGATGACCTTTTGCAAACGATGGCCTCTCGGTGTCGCCATCCATGCCGTGGGAATGATAGTAATTCCTGACTCGTACGGCCGTCGTGAAGATTAAAGGGAAGAGGGAGGAGGTGGAAGCTTATGGAGAAAGTTCTGCAAGTAAGGACACAGGTGCGTGACTAAACACACAGAAAGCGAGAAGGTGAGAATCAAATGGAAGTCTTTTAAAACCGCAGAGACGCCAAGTCCTCCGGAACAGGAGGAGAAGGAGCGAGCAACCACGCTGCCCCACGGAAACGGGCACGGACGCCGAGGGCTCGCCGGTAGCCTGCTCTCCTTCCCTCACCAGCCCGTGGCTTCAGTCTGGACACAGTCCGCCCCTCGGTCCTGTCACAGGACCGCGACCCTGAGCCGCAGAGCATTAGGAAAGTGGCAGGGGCGGGGCAAGCCCCTGTCTCGGTGACTTCCACCTCCGTGATGTCTCGCAGTCCCTCAGAAGGTTCTGAGTTAGAGACCTACGTTCCCATTGCACAACGGGGGAGCCAGGACTGGCCACCGTCTTGCAGGAAGAGAGTCAAAACCGGGGTTGGAGCTGAGCTTGCTGCTGGGGCCCGGGCTCTGCCCACTGCCCGCCCACCACCCTGTCCTTGGTGTGATGGAGGCCCTCACAGTCACACAGCAGGGACACTCACTCTTCTTGGCCTCCTCCAGCTTGTCCTTGGCTCTTTTTTCTGCCTGAAGGAGCTGGTGGATCCCCTGGGACTGGCTGGTCATGATGGTGCCCGTCAAGTCAAGTGGCTTCTGTGAGCTCGGGGAAGGGACAGCTCTGTTTATCCTTGCAAGAACCACCGCACATGTCAGTTTGTGGTGTCAACAGTGTGTCCTGCACACAGCTGTTCATTCCCAAATGGCCTGGCAGGCCGGGTAGCTGGGCCCCAAGGAGAGCCCAAGGGTAGGATGCAGACCAGTTAAGTCAATGCAAGGACGCCAAGAACCTACCAGTTCTGGGAACATCGGTTCTTCTACCAGAAATAAGGACACTTTCCTGGAGTGCGGAGTCTATTTATTAAATATGATGGAGTATCTCCTCTCTTCTTTCAAGAAGTAGTGACCTGCTCACTGAACTTTTCTTCCAGGTGACAGGTCTTTCCCTGTTCCTAGTCTGTGCAGTCCCGGTCTCAGGGCTTTCTCTTTGTTTCTAGCGATTCCGTTATCGCTCAGAACAGACTTGCTTACTGTCTGCTGGGAAGGGGATCACCTGGCTTTGCGCACAGAGATGGCTGGGGAGCGATTGTCCTTTCTCTCCAGAGCTCGGGGGGCAGGAATGAACAGACTCGGGCATGGCCTGCTCTCTGAGCACGCTGTAAGCACAGGTCCCAGGGAGACTTCAGTGAGGTGGCCGCGTCAGCCCTCAGGGGGCTCATAACTGTAGGTTGTGAGGTTGAACTAAAATCACCTGAACGCACACCTTATTTTCCTCCGTGTTTGCCTTGGGTGTTGTCCTAGGACAGGACAGTGAAATCCATCTTACTCAATTTGATTTGATCCAGTAGTAAGTGGACAAATAAGAATGTGGGTCACCCTGGAGAATTATCAAACCTTATTCATACATATCTAAAATTTTTATCTGAAATGGAAAGCTGATCTTTTGACCTACGGCCAAGACACTTCTTCCTGAAACGATCTGCAGATTGGAT
Source organism: Micronycteris hirsuta (assembly GCA_004026765.1). Taxonomy (NCBI): domain Eukaryota; kingdom Metazoa; phylum Chordata; class Mammalia; order Chiroptera; family Phyllostomidae; genus Micronycteris; species Micronycteris hirsuta. Next base: position 11,329 of record PVJI01019469.1, on the reverse strand, counting down.
TTTCACGGATTGCTGCTTTCCTAACTGCACCTCTATTCCCTCACCTATGGAAACGAGCTTCAATTTCTCTCAGTCAATGTGCAGATGTAAAGATAGTTATAAAACGGTCCGAGAGCTACACTTTCAGAGACTTTAATGATAATTTCCCCTAATAGTTCAGAGCTGTCTTAGAGTCTGCACCCATATCACGTGATGCGCACATACCCTGTAGCAAATCTTTCTGAGAGGAACGGCCTTTCCTTCCCCCAATGGAACATCTTTTCTATCTTTTTTCATGACCATTGAATCAGTTGATAATATTTAATTTTTATTGCATCATCACGATAATCCGTACAACCGGCGCAGACTGATATAGCTCTTGGTAAATACACATTTTAACTCATAAGAGCAGATGTGAAGGTGCATCGGGGGGAGGTTGCAGTTGACGCTCAAGTTCAGCCCACCTTAGGCCTCGGTTCATGCTTTTTCACTAGCTCAGAGGACAGACAGACGGCACCGTGATGTCCGTGAGTGGTTCAGTGGAGATCGGCAGGCGGTACTTGCTGTAATCTCGTAGCAGCAGTACTTCCGGGGTACCTCCTGGTGCGCTCCCTGCTTGGGGCTCGATCTTGAATTAGGGAGGGCAGGTCGGGGGAGTGTGGTTCCTGGACGGGAGTGAGGCAGGAGGGGCTTGGCGAGCAGGTTGTCAGTCGCTAACACAGGATATCGGTCGGCTGCTGCCGAGTGTCTGCAACTTGCTGTGACCTCATCGGTGGCAGCAATTTTAACCATCTTTCCTTTGATACCTCCCACTTACCTGTTAATATCAAGACAGAGGTTAATATTAAGGTTAATATTAATATCTCTCTTCAAAGAGATTTCCCTTGATTTATTTAATCGAAGAGGTTTTCCTACTGCCTAGAAATGAAACCGTCTGATACTTGTCTTTCATTGGAGTGGCATAAATCATTTTTGGTTTCTATTTTGATGGTGTTAATGTTGATAATGTCTGTGTCAATATGTAAGACCCATGAGTAACCGATAATAAGACTTATCATTATATGGTGTCATTATGATTACTTGTTATAATTTCCAGGGATAAATTGAGTATTCAGCTACACAGTCTGATTAAAATTCCCGGGAGTTCAAGGCATTTGGTCTGTCAGATGAGGTAGAGGAAGGGACCTGTCACTCAGAGTAACTGTTGAAAAAGGAAGTGCCAGGCTCGGTATACTGTACATGTAGGTCCCTGCTCTTCGAGTCTCTTTTCTAAATATGTTCATATTTCTTTTTGATTACTGCAAAATCCAAAAAACACAGTTACTAAAAATGACAAATCTTAAAAACAAAATCGGAGCCCTTCAGAAAAGGGTCCACGTGTTGAGTGGTAAAGGGTCACACAGAATTGCCTCTGACTTTTGCTTGTACTCAGCTTGAGAAAAAGTGGAACGTTGAAAGTTTTGAATAGCTATAATTATAAATTCAGTCAGTGTTCACTGCATGCTTTTTTGGTTTCTCTTTTTTGAAGTTTCGTTTCTCCTCAGACTTCCTCTTGCCTTTCATGCCGTCATCACCTCTGAATGCTTCGGGACACCTCTGACCCTTCCTCTTTTGCCCACGTTGGTTTGGCCCTTGAATCTGAATGCTAGCGAGCGGGACATCGAGTCCTGGCTCCCGGAGCGTCCAGGCGTTTTACAGCACCGATCGCACCTGTTCTCGGCTCTGTTACCCGTGTCACTTACTAGACGCAGGACGTGACCGCCTCACTCCTGTCTCGCACCCTCTGAGTTTCTCCTCCCCTCTCTCTGTCCCGATGGTCAGCGTACCGTCCATTTTCTCTCCAACGCCAGGAACTTTCCTCCTTCTGCCTGGAAAAGGGTGACTACTCTCAAGGATGGAACTTTCTAGACCCTCCTCGACCTCACCGATTCTTCTCCATCAATCACCGTCTAGCTCCTTATGCGCACCGGTGTATCGGGGGGCATGTCCCAAACCCCGCATGCCCTGTTTCGCTCACGTGCTGGGAGCCCTTGAGGTTTAAGCAGCACTGCCTTCCCTGTAGTCTCGGGAGCAGGGCTTTGCACGTAGGGGACACTCACCATTTTTTAAAAAACGACGATGACACTCTCAGATGACGCGTACAACAACAAAAACTCTATTCACTGGGAGAAGCTTCAGTGGGGATTCTGCTGCATTTCAAACTGTTGTTTGGGGGGGGCAGGGCTTCTGACGTCAAAGGAGCAAGTATGTATTTAGCAATTACTGTGATGAAAAGGTAGCAAGGGCGGAAATATTTCAATCGAGGATGGTCGTTCTCAGAGCTGGGAGGAAATTGCTAGCTGCGGTGAAATCACGCAGAGTCATTTCCCAGACGGCGTCTACCGTCGTCTGTTCCCAGGGTGGATCCGGCAGGCCTTTTGCCTTTCGTTTCGCTTTCCTGAAGAACGCCACATCTTCCTCCTTTTGTCCGGGGCCTGTAAAACCTGACACTCGTTTACACGCCCAACACAAAGTTCCAGGGACCACGCTGTGGTTACCGGTGGCCGCCCGAGCAAGTCTTCCCGTCCCTGCCTCCCACAAGGGGCCAGAGGACTTGCTGTGACAGGGGGCAGGGAACAGGGCCCACGGGCACAGGTCCGAGTGGCGGAGAGACACTGGACCATACGAGGGATGACAGATGCCTTTCGGATGGCCATATTTCCTCATTTTCACACGATAGTGACAGAAAGCTGCCACTTGAGATCTCAGTTCTGTGTCTCCTCTGCAGTATTTAACGCTTCCCCATCCCTGGTGAAGATGAAGCTCCCTCTAGGGATGGGCTCCGTGGAATGTCTGGGTAGCTGAGTCTAAGGAAGCTGTCCTGAGATGGTTGCGTAATTGCTCGGTCCCCTCTGCTCCCTGTTCTGTGACATCTTGGTGCAGTAGGTCCCCAGAACTATGGATGTGGGTGTTTATTCAAAAGGACAGAAGATTCGTTCTCAATGCTCCGCATGTCCTGACAGGCAGCCTGTCCCCTCCGCTAACCACCCAGAGGGCTCCCGTCACCTACCTCGAAGGACACCAGCGTTCTCGCTTCTCCCTCCCCCTCTCTAGAGCCTCCCGTCCTTCTATTTTGGGGTTCTTTCCCATTTTATTTTCATGAAAATTTTGGAGTTGCCCAGGATTCAGTCTTCACACCGCTTCTCTTTTTTATCGATGGCCACTTCCTGGGTGCTCCCGTTGTGTTAGGGTGGAGCGTGGCTTAGTCCTGGGCCCCAGAGACCGTGAGACTGGGGCCAAACTCCTGCCACTGAGAACTCGGGTGACCTTGGGCAAGCCAGTTAGCCTCAGCTGTCGAGTGCTGTGGATGGAACAGTGCCTGAGTCATGGGCGGGCATGAGGATTAAACCGGGTCAAGTACGAAAAACGCATGTCGTGTGGTGAATGCTCGGCAAACGCTGGTGATGGTCGTGAGCCTTTGGATAAAGCAGAGGCCCTTGCCCTGAAGACTGTGGGACCCACTCGACCTTCGCACACACCGGGAAGTGCGGTGACTGCCCAGTTCCCCCGAACTGTGTGGTCCTTCCTCCTCCTTCGACATCACGGAGTCTGAACTCGTTTGTTCGGTGTTCGGTGTGCAGACGAATGTTCCGGCTGTGCCGGCGAGCGGTGTCCCTGTGAAAACCCCATGTGTCCACACTGCCCGGGGCACTGAGTCATCCGTGCTTCGTGTGGCCCGGGGGGAACACCTCCAGAAGCTTCAGCTTCTGCCTTCGTCGGCGTCAGTTTAGTTCTGAGGACAGTCCCAGCGACCCTGAGCTTCCAGGTCCGTGACCTCTCCGACCAGGGAAACCTGCCACGGGCCTGCTTGCTGCGAAAAAGCCATCTTTCTTGAAGGTCTTACCAGGGAATCACCATACAACCTTGTGGCCCATCACGGCATCACGGGGCCCTCGCTGGGCTGAGGTTTCCATTACTCTGTTTTCCAGCCGTGTACCCCGCAAAGTGCTGCTTCTCTTGTCTGGGTTTCTGTTGATTCCTCTTTAAGTGGTTATGCAGTTGACCCTCAAACAACGCAGGGGTTGGGGGCACTGACCCCCACTCAGCCAAAAACCTGCATATAACTTTCAACTCCCCCAAAACCCGACCACTGATAGCCATACTGTTGACCAGAAGCCTAGTCAATTAGCACCTGTTCTGTATGTTACATGTATTACAGGTGTATTCATACAAGAAATAAGCTAGAGAAACTGAAGTGTTATTGAGAAGATCTTAAGAAAGGAAAATACGTTTGCAGCTTTGTTAGCGTAAGTGGACTGTGCGTTCAAACCGTGTCGTTCCAGGGTCCGCGGAAGTGACCACCGCCTTCGTCTGCGGTAGTTACAGCGTCGGAGGCAAGGCAGGGAAGATGCTTTCGTAAGGACGCAGGTAGGATATTCCTAATACACAGTAGTTACTAGTACCGGCTGTCGGCATGGTGACGGCAAAGGAGACAACTGTGGCCGCAGCAAGTCACCGTGCCGGTCACCCTGGGGTCCGCTTGCAGCTTATAGAGACTCATTTATGCACGAAACCCTTAGCAGTGCGGTGACGTGTGGTTTACTCGGATTTGCTGGTTTAAAACAAATCATATATATAAATTCCTGCATCCTAAAGTCTGAGAGCCACCAGCATAGGCCAGAGGAACGGAGGAAATGGAATCTGGGTGTGCAGTGGTTCTGGCTCTCAGGGACTCTGATGGTGAGCAGGGTGCAGGGACGCTGGGCGGGGTCCCCGGTCACCTGAAAGGTCTGCTTCAGTCTGCGTTCCCTTCACTCTGGAAGCACAACGTGGGCCATTGGACTCGCTTGGTTTTGTGAAGATTTGTGGAGCAGCAAGTCGCTCACAGTACAATTTTAGTTTTTATTTATTTTTTGAGAATTTCTTTTTTTTTCTTAATTTATTGGGTGACATGGTTAACAGAATTATCCAGGTTTCAGGTATATAATTCCATAACACATCGTCTGTACAGTGTGTTGTGTGGTCACCACCCCGAGTCAAGTCTCCTCCCACCACCGTTTGTCCCCTTTTCCCTCTTCGACCTCCCCCGCCCCCTCCCCCCGGTCGTCGTTTGTTTGTTGTCTCTCTGCGCGTTTTTTCCTTTGCTTAATCCCGCCACCTTTCTCACCCAGCCCCCAGCCCCCTCCCCTCTGACAGCTGTCGGTCTCTTTTCTGTGTCTATGAGTCTGTTTCTGTTTTGTTGGTAAATTTATTTTGTTCACTAAATTCCACATATAAGCGAGATCATATGGTACTTGTCGTTCTCTGACGGGCTTATTCCTCTTAGTGAAATATCCTCCAGGTCCGTCCGTGCTGTTGCAAAGGGTGCGACTTCCTCCTTCATCACGGCTGAGTAGTATTCCGCTGTGTAAATGTAGCACAGCTTTGCTACCCACCGCCTCGCGAGGGGCACTGGGGCTGCTTGCAGGTCTTGGAGATCGCAAGTAACGCTGCGTGCACACAAGGGTGCGTATCATCTTTCCAATCTTTCCAATCAGTGTTTCGGGTTTCTTTGGATATATTCCGAGAAGTGGAATCACTGAGTCATAAGGTAGTCCATTTTTAATTTTCTGAGTTCGATTTCAATGTCAGTGTGGTAGATGTTTGTTGAGTCATTCCCATTAATGTTTCCCATCAAGGGAAAGTACAAGGTATAGAAATGCAATTTTTACTTGACGTATTTTAGGCTGGGAAGTCAGCACTCCCACCCGGTGCTTTGCGCACCGCAGAGCAGCCGACCTGAGCCCTGTGGACACCTCGGCGCTCCTGGCGCCCGCGTAGTCGCGGCAGCGGCGGCCCTGCGCTCGCGGGATGCTAGTGATGACGTGTAGCACTTGACACGGCTCTCACACACCCCCCGCACGCGACACTGTGCCAGCACTTTCGTGAGCACCACCTCCTTTGACTCTCACCGTCACACCATGAACAGGGCAGGACAAGCATACGTGTGCCCATTTCAGAGACGAAGAAACTGAGATGCGGAGAACGCAGGCCGCGAGGCTCCTGAACGGTCGAGTTGGGACCGGGACTCAACACTTCCTCTAAGTCCTGATATTCCTTCTGCGTAACAGTCTGTCCTCCTGTTAGGAGATTTAGGAAGAAATTGTTATGGAATTGCAGGGAAAGGCTGGGTGTCTCACAGGAAGGCTGGGTTTTTGCGTGTGGTAGGAGGTGCTGGAGAAGGTTGGCATGTCTGCGCTTTTCTGTAGCCATTGCTGCTACCCTCGGCAGCCACGGGGGCGTTCCTCTCCTGCCCGCCAGCACCCCGTCAAAGAGAGCCAGAGGGGGCCTGAGACAGAACCTGAGTGTGGGGGCCTCTGTGGCGACCTCTTTGGGGCAGTGGCATTGAGATACCCAAGTGCTGGAAGCACTGTAGATGAGGCTCTCCCTGGGGGGCCCCGTGTCCCCGGTTGGGGTAAAACTTGCCCCTGGGGGACTCAGGACATCACCAGACTGGGGAGAAGAGGGTGTTTCCCAGCTCCTCGTAGAGAGAACCGAGACTGCTTTGCTCACCACACACCCATAACTTCTTTCACTAGGGGTCTGGTCTGGGAAGCAAGGCGGGGCCGATGTTCCTCTTTTCTTCCCTCCTCCCCCCAGGCTGCTCTTTTGTGAGATTTCTAAAACCTTCTAAGACTGCCCCACATGCTCCTTTGCCCTAGTTCCTCCTTTGTGGGTGTATGGAAGAGGGAAAGAAGGGGTAGCCATCAAGTTACCCACTGGTGACCCGGGAAACCTCCGAGAAAGGGCGGTACGGCACCAGAGACGGCGCCAAGAACCAGACCTAGAGGAGAGGCCGCCCCGTGCAGCCTCTGCCGGGGGTCAGTCCTGCCCCAGGCCCTCTTCCTGGGTCTGGGTTCTGGGACACACGCTCGGTTCTGCAACTTCGGCCCCTAAGGCGCCATCTTCCCTAGATCACAGAAGCAGCTGACCACGGTGGAGGTCAGAGAGCGTTAGTACGAGGGGGCAATCGGAGATGCTGGGGAGCCTGCGAGCACCACCCCCAGAGCTCAAGAAGATCTCCGTGTTAGGGGGGTTGGTTGGAAGACAGTCTAGGGCGGCAGGGGCTGAACCCCCAAGCGGAGGAAATGGGTAGGAACAGGGAGGGGGAGGAGGGCTGCTGTGGCAGAGTGGCCGGGAGAAAGGAGGCGCAGGCGGGGAGCTGTGAGTGGCGGGAGGGCTGAGCTCGTTGGCGTCGGCGTAGCACAGGCAGGCAGAGCTTCTCAGCTCGGGCTCCCTGGGCCCTCCCGACGTCAGCCCAGACAGCACCCCTGCGTTACCGTTTAGAACTGGGGACACTTACATAGGTTACGTCCACTGACCCCGTCTGAAAGCGCATCATTTTGAAGCCTGACATGGAGCAATGTCGAGCATAAGAGAAAAATGCCCAGGCTGAGGAGCCACCTGGGCCAAGGGGCGGCCACTCGCCACAGCTGCCTGCTGAGGTCGCGACCTGTGGCTGCCTGGTCCGAAGTGGGACGGGCTGCGAGTGCGCATCCACGCCCGATTTCGAGAACGTAGCATGCATAAAAAGAGTAAAAATAAGAGGGTGCAGACAACTGTCATTGAACAACAATAAAGTAATTTTTAAAAAAGTAAAAATATTGTAGGAATTATTTTTTATTGATTGCATGTTGAAATCACATTTCGGATGTAGTAGGTGAAATGAAATGTGTAAGAATTCATTTAATCCTTTGCTTTACTTTTCTACAGGTGGCTGTCAGGAAGCTCGAAGCCGCCTGCGTGGCTCCGGATGGACGTTCGGGCAGCGCTCCTCTGGATCGGACCCTGCCTTGACTTTCTGCGCGGCCTTGGGGTGGCAGCTAGTGAGCTGACTCCTTCGTATCCCTGACTCCCCAGCTGTAAAGCGAACCAAATTGTGAAGATGAAATGATACACGAAAAGCACTTAGAAAAATACCTTGGATATAGAAAATTTAGCTATGATCATCCGTCCGCCTATCCTATCTGCCCATCTGTCTGTCTTCACCCTCATCTGTCAGCTGTACCAAATCCATGTTTCTGTGTGAGTGGCACCCAAGTCACATACAAAAGTGACGATTACAGAGTTCTTTTATCATAGTTTTCTTTCCTTCCTTCCTTCCTTCCTCCCTTTCTTTTTTTTTTTCTTTCTTTCTCTCCTTCTTTCTTTTTCTTTCCTTTTTAGTCGGAGAGTTCCAGTGAAGCGCAGTTACAAACCAGAGACAAACCCTAAGAGAACACGTACACAAGGATGCGTTTCTAACTTCCAGCCAACGGCCATAGCCACACAAAGCAAGTAAACCACTTTGCTGACAGTCGGAATCATAATAATTCAGCTATTTTTCAAGAGTTTCATGGTCCTTTAAAAACATGAACCCCCCTCAAGCACCCTTGTTTTGTGACAGAAAACACACAAAACCGGGCCCGAGGGGCAGGGAGGTGTTTTGGAATAAACAGACAAGTGTTGACTACACATGGGAAATCCCGTTGGCATCAGCGACTTGTTTAACTAGAATCTGCAGCTTGTGTGCACATGGGCCGTGTGACGTTTAAACTGCTTAGGCATGAAGCTAAAACCCAGGCCAAGTGCACAGTTTTAAAGGCAGGGAAATCCAGGAGCTGTGATATTCAAGAGTTGCTCGCGCCAGCCGACACCTGGCCACGGGACCCTGGGGACAAACGCAGCAGCGGAATCTCAGGAGAATTCCTCCTTCGTGTGACATGTGCCGTCCTCCCAATGCTTTGTTAGGGGACCGAGTCTCCCTTTCGAATGCACAATCTAACATGAAAGAATAGCAAAAGCACTCAAAAGATCAAAAGTGAAATATCTGAGGACAGAGAATTTTAACAGTTTTTAACCCTTAAAGAAATGCCCCCAGAGTGTTTAAGCTGGAAAGGGGGTGAGCGGGAGGGAGGTGACCACGACTGGCCATGATAGATGGGACGGAGGCGGTGGCACCTGGAGACAGACAGCAGAGGCTGGTCTCCGCCGGGCCTTCAGCCCCATGCTGTCTTGGTCGGATGTTTCTGGAGGAAGGGGGCTCCCCTTCTTCCGCACGCCCACCGCACCCTGCGCTCCCCTCTCTAAGACACTGTCAGCCTGCTGTGCGGTTTTCCTCTCCCCTGTGGGTCTCTCCAGAGCTCGGACAGGAGCCCAAGTCTCTGTCTCTGCCATCCCCGGACCCCACGAGGCTACGAGTTTTAGAATTGGAGCGCTCCATTTCCAGCTTGGGCGGGTTGCCTAGCCTTCTGACGTTTATCTTCTCATATTTAAAATGGAGAGAGTAACACCGGGTGCCCTCCAGGTAACTGTCAGCTTGTAAATTATATGCAGTGATATGTAAAAAGTAGTGAAGTGTCTCTCACAAAGTACGCACTTCATTCATTCAACAAGTATCTGTCAGTACATGGTAGGCTCTGTTCTAGGGGTTCAGGACACACCAGTGAACAGGCCTCTGTCACTATTGAAAGTTCTGGAGGCTTCAGGTAAATTGCCTGTCCATGGTGCTCTGTCTTCCATCCCAGGAGGCCAAGTCCTGGGGCTGCTGTTATGCATGAGTCGACACCTGTCTCAGGTAGAAGGCCGAGGGTGTAGGTGAGCTGTCCCCCAACCTGATGTCTGAGGGTTCCCGAACAGCGTGGGCTGCAGGTTGACTTGGGGACTCACGTCCTTGCTTCAGAATTCTCCTGCTGGCCCTGAGCTTCCCATGGATTCTCACCTGAATCCAACCTGAATCCAAAGAGCTCTTCCTGATGCTTCTCCCTGAAATGACTAGCATTAGGTCTGGCCACAAAACACTCTGGAAATTTCCCCTCAGACCTTCCTTCAGGTCTGCAGTCGCTCCTTAGAACTCAGATGCGTGAAGGGGAGCTGGCTGACTGTGTCCTGACGCTTCCTGATGGTGGTCCGCTCGCGGGTGGTCTCGCTCTCACAGCCGGGTCCTTCACAACTTCGAGGTAGGTTGCCAGAACGGACCTGCTTTTGTTGCACCTTTTTTGTGCTTCTCCTAACTGTCACCTCAGTGGGGACAAAGACGAGTTCTCGGAGACATGCGGCTTGCCCTGAAGCACGAGGCGGAAAAAGCAGCGTGTCCCCAGGAGGCACACGCCTGCCCAGATGCCCCTTTTCCTGCCTCCTCCTCGGCTCTGCGCTCACAGGAGTCCGCCTGCGGGGCCGGCTCTGCAAGCCCTTCGTGTTGGGAAAAGAAAAGTTAGAGAAAAAAAATGATCGCAGAGAATGTTTCATTAAAAAAACAGGATCAAAGGCAGGGGCGGATGTTCAGCTCAATGAGAAAGTTTCAAGTGTGATAACCTTGAAAGAGTATTAAAGTCTAAATTAAGCAGTGAATTAATTACTTTTGTTGGAGAGATTTGTGTCTCTGGAGGTTAAAGATTTCATTGAATTGCAGGGTGTTGTAAGATGAATATTAACAGAATAATTTTTTTTCTCTTTCAAGGAATTCAACTAGTTCTCTCTCTCTCTCTCTCCATCCTCCCCCCACCCTCTCTTTTTCTTTCTTTTCCTTTCTTCTTATTTGTAAAACGTTCCCCCCTGAAGTTCAGTTCCAGGCTGGGCCTACAAAGGACCCGAGAAGGTTCTTTTTCATCGAAGGAAGTCAGGTGATTCTAGGACAGACCAGGTATGAGCATCTGCCCTCCATTGGCCTCCACTTATCCCCAAGAAATTCTGGGGTGACCAGAACGCTGAAGCACCCTCGACCTCTGTCATCTGAACACTTAGGACAGTATCTCTCCCCCAAATATCTCGACCTTGAGGTTGTCCCTTCTAACTTGGTACTAACGTTCCGGCTGACATCTGGCAGATGAACCTGTGCTCACAGAGGGATTTGTGATCCACCTGAAGGACCACCCTCACTGCCGGTCACTGGGCCGGGGACCGTATGCCCACGAAAACTCCAAAACAACCGCCCTTGGGGACTATAGCCCCTTCTTCATTAAGGAAATCAGGGCTCCAATAAGTCATCTCCTAAATCTGATCCAGCTACACACTGGCCCACGAGGAATTTGAACACAGCTCTGCCTGATTCAGGTCGGGACTGGCGCCCAGTTCACGCCGACACCCCCTCCGCTCATTGGACCCCCGTGCACACGGTCTCGGCCCCCTCTAAGGGCTCAGGTACGTTTTGAGTACGTATGTGTGTGCTGCATTTTCCAGAATGGACCATGCAAGTCACTGTGGAATTAAAGCAGAAGACTTTAGCAAACCAAATCCAAAGCCCTGTCAGGAGACATCTGAGCAGGAAACGGAGGGGATCCCATCCCCTCCAGTGTAAGATCCGTCCTCCCCACCTGACATTGACCTTGGGGCCCGCAGCTTAAAGAGAACAACT